>JASANG010001311.1:0-155578 GCA_030248215.1 Enoplolaimus lenunculus
GACCCAAATAACCAAATTCTACGAAAGTCGCGAGGTGTATCAGTTGACATCTTCAAGTCACAGGTTTGCGAAGCAGCGCATCTTGTTTGTTGAGCAATCGCTAACAGCGTAAAAGTATTTGTTACAGCATCTGTCTGCAATACATACCTAACAATTCAAAACTTGCATTCAATGTGGAAGAATTAATTCGGGTCTATGTAGAGAACAAAAGTTTCTAGTTTTTCTGAGCGAAAAACCAGAAGTACAACGCAGCTACTCCTGTATGACGGCTAACTTTTCCGCTGGTATAGTAGGAACAAACACAAGTATAGGTTTTGCTGGCATAACTGAAAAATTGACAAAATTCAAACGCCTAGCAGGGTGCAGAGCGGGACTGGATTATACCGGAAACGGAATCAGAATCAGAACAGCAAACTTATATCGAAATTATAGTCGAAATATTTTCACTTGCCATTGGCCAATAAAAGCCAAAAATCGTAAAATTTTTGCGCGGTCATGTTAAAATATTCAAAATAAAGTGAAATTTCACGGAAAATAATATTTTCTTTATTTACCTAAATATTGGCCTTGCAAAATTTGGAGTCAAAAATTCAAAATTTCACAACATGAAGGGTTTTGGGAAATTATAGACTGGTTAACATGTGAAACCACAAAATTCTACTGAAACTAAACTTAGCGTGTTACAATTCGTTATACAATTCGGTTGTTTCACCAGTTATTCTTGAATACAAAAAATTCGATGCTACAATTTTGCCATTACAAAATCACATTTTGGAAAAGGAATATATTTTCACTAGCCATTGGCCAACGAAAGCCAAAACTAGTAAAATTTTTACGCGGCCATGTTAAAAACGTTGAAAATCAATTGAAATTTCACTGCAAATAACATTGTGTTCATTTACAGAAATACGGGCCTGGCAAAATTTGGAGTCAAAAATTCAAAATTTCACAACATGAAAGGTTTTAGAAAATTTACGACTGGTTAACACCTGAAACCAGAAAACGCAGGTGAAAATAATCTCACAGCGTTAAATTTCATTATATAGTTCGTTTTTCACGCGTTATTTTTGAATACAAAAAAATTTGATCCGAAATTTTTGCAATTACAAAATCACATTTTGGAAAATGAAGATATTTTCACTTGCTATCGACGAACGAAAGCCAAAACTGGTGAAATTTTTACGCGGTCATGTTAAAAACATTGAAAATCAATTAAAAATCTTCACTGCAAACGACATTGTGTTCATTTACATAAATATCGGCCGGGCAAAATTTGGAGTCAAAAATTTAAAATATTACAACATGAATTTTTAGGATTAGGAATTCAGAAATTTACGACTGCTTAAGGTCTGAAATCAGGAAATGGAGGTGAAAATAATCTCACAGCGTTAAATTTCATTATATAGTTCGTTTTTTCACGCGTTATTTTTGAATACAAAAAAATTTGATCCGAAATTTTTGCCATTACAAAATCACATTTTGGAAAATGAACATATTTTAACTTGCTATTGGCCAACGAAAGCCAAAACTGGTGAAATTTTTACGCGGTCATGTTAAAAACATTGAGAATCAATTAAAATTTCACTGCAAACGACATTGTGTTCATTTACAGAAATATCGGCCGGGCAAAATTTGGAGTCAAAAATTCAAAATATCACAACATGAAAGGTTTTAGGAAATTTAGGACTGCTTAAGGTCTGAAACCAGAAAATTCAGGTGAAAATAATCTTACAGCGTTAGATTTCATTATATAGTTCGTTTTTTCACGCATTATTTTTGAATACAAAAAAATTTGATCCAAAATTTTTGCCATTACAAAATCACATTTTGGAAAATGAACATATTTTCACTTGCTATTGGCCAACGAAAGCCAAAACTGGTGAAATTTTTACGCGGTCATGTTAAAAACATTGAAAATCAATTAAAATTTCACTGCAAACGACATTGTGTTCATTTACAGAAATATCAACCGGGCAAAATTTGGAGTAAAAAATTCAAAATATCACAACATGAAAGGTTTTAGGAAATTTACGACTGCTTAAGGTCTGAAATCAGGAAATGGAGGTGAAAATAATCTCACAGCGTTAAATTTCATTATATAGTTCGTTTTTTCACGCGTTATTTTTGAATACAAAAAAATTTGATCCGAAATTTTTGCCATTACAAAACCACATTTTGGAAAATGAACATATTTTCACTTGCTATTTACCAACGAAAGCCAAAACCGGCGAAATTTTTACGCGGTCATGTTAAAAACATTGAGAATCAATTAAAATTTCACTGCAAACGACATTGTGTTCATTTACAGAAATATCGGCCGGGCAAAATTTGGAGTCAAAAATTCAAAATATCACAACATGAAAGGTTTTAGGAAATTTACGACTGCTTAAGGTCTGAAACCAGAAAATTCAGGTGAAAATAATCTTACAGCGTTAGATTTCATTATATAGTTCGTTTTTTCACGCGTTATTTTTGAATACAAAAAAATTTGATCCGAAATTTTTGCCATTACAAAATCACATTTTGGAAAATGAACATATTTTCACTTGCTATTGGCCAACGAAAGCCAAAACTGGTGAAATTTTTACGCGGTCATGTTAAAAACATTGAGAATCAATTAAAATTTCACTGCAAACGACATTGTGTTCATTTACAAAAATATCGGCCGGGCAAAATTTGGAGTCAAAAATTCAAAATATCACAACACGAAAGGTTTTAGGAAATTTACGACTGCTTAAGGTCTGAAACCAGAAAATTCAGGTGAAAATAATCTTACAGCGTTAGATTTCATTATATAGTTCGTTTTTTCACGCGTTATTTTTGAATACAAAAAAATTTGATCCAAAATTTTTGCCATTACAAAATCACATTTTGGAAAATGAACATATTTTCACTTGCTATTGGCCAACGAAAGCCAAAACTGGTGAAATTTTTACGCGGTCATGTTAAAAACATTGAAAATCAATTAAAATTTCACTGCAAACGACATTGTGTTCATTTACAGAAATATCAACCGGGCAAAATTTGGAGTCAAAAATTCAAAATATCACAACATGAAAGGTTTTAGGAAATTCACGACTGCTTAAGGTCTGAAATCAGAAAATGGAGGTGAAAATAATCTCACAGCGATAAATTTCATTATATAGTTCGTTTTTTCACGCGTTATTTTTGAATACAAAAAAATTTGATCCGAAATTTTAGCCATTACAAAATCACATTTTGGAAAATGAACATATTTTCACTTGCTATTGGCCAACGAAAGCCAAAACTGGTGAAATCTTTACGCGGTCATGTTAAAAACATTGAGAATCAATTGAAATTTCACTGCAAACGACATTGTGTTCATTTACAGAAATATCGGCCGGGCAAAATTTGGAGTCAAAAATTCAAAATATCACAACATGAAAGGTTTTAGGAAATTTACGACTGCTTAAGGTTTGAAACCAGAAAATTCAGGTGAAAATAATCTTACAGCGTTAGATTTCATTATATAGTTCGTTTTTTCACGCGCTATTTTTGAATACAAAAAAATTTGATCCGAAATTTTAGCCGTTACAAAATCACATTTTGGAAAATGAACATATATTCACTTGCTATCGGCGAACGAAAGCCAAAACTGGTAAAATATTTACATGGTCATGTTAAAACATAAAAAAGATGCAAACATCTAAGTAGTTTTTGTAGTGCACTCACAGGTAATTTTTATCACACTGCAGTTTGTATTTTTAAATGCAGACAAATTGTGTTGTTTCTCAGAATAGAATGTATGTTAAACAACCATTTTATAGCTTTAATATAAAATAAACAAGTACCTTGCGGTTTCTTTCCGCGTGTTTTCTGCATGCCAGAAATTTTTATTTTTGTCATTTCCAAACCACGTATTCCAAATCTCGTGGTTGTATAACGATAATAACGCACACAACCAAGTATATTATTACCAATTACATATGTATAGAAAACAACGCATGTGCACAGATGTATGCTAGCTGGCAGCAAAAGGACGACACATATTGTCGACGAAAATTGCAGTTGGGGAAGCGGGCTTCGCGGCGCAGTGGTAGAGTATTCGTTTAAGGATCCGTAGGCTAAGATTTCGATCCTCGCACTGGAGGCCCGGTTTTCCCACTGCTTAGTACAAAGGTCTGAATTCCCGGTTCATACCTAGACTGACATGGAGGCTACTCCGTGAACACAGTGGTGGACCGCTGAGCTATGAACACTGTATCCAGTCAAGAATTGGGTGGGCAGTCACGGGAGCTGGCAGCAAACGGTGGACAAATATAATCGACGAAAAATGCAGGTGGAGAGGCGAACTGCGCGGCGCAGTGGTAGAGTATTCGCTTAAGGATCCGTAGGCTGAGATTTCGATGAATTCCCGGTTCCTACCTAAACTGACATGGAGGATACTCCGTGAACATAATGGTAGACCGCCGTGGTATGAACACGGTATTCAGTCGAGAATAGGGTGGACGGTCACGGGAGCTGGCAGCAAACGGTCGACACGTATAGCGCTGTTGAAGAGGCGGGTTGCGCGGCGCAGTGGTAGAGTATTCGTTTAAGGATCCGTAGGCTGAGATTTCTATCCCGCTTCTGGAGGCCCGCTTTTCCATCTGCTTAATTCAAAGGTCTGAATAACCGGTTCCTATTTAGAAAGAACGGAAACTACTCCGTGAACAAAATGGTAGATCGTCGAGCTATGAACACGGTATCCAGTCGAGAATAGGGTGGACGGTCACGGGAGGGAGCTGGCAGCAAACGGTCGACACGTATAGTGCAGTTGGAGAGGCGGGTTTTGCGGCGCAGTGGTACAATATTCGTTTAAGGATCCGTAGGCTGAGATTTCTATCCCGGCTCTGGAAGCCCGCTTTTTCATCTGCTTAATTCAAAGGTCTGAATTCCCGGTTCCTACTTAGACTGACATGGAGGCTACTCCGTGAACACAATGGTAAGTGTATGTAAGCATGTGGAACATGCTTGTACCCATACCCTGAGAGTTCGATCCGCGCTCCGAAAGCCAGCTTATCCAGCTGCTTGGTTAAAAATTATGAAGTTCCTGTTTTCACCTGGACTAACAATCTTGTTACTAGCTATGTATATGTTTGCTATACCTAGTAACATATGTGTTTACTATAAAAGTTTAAAAAACAATCGATATATTAACCTTTTTGCAACAGTGTTATCGTATTCTTATATGCCTATGCCATAGTGCTTATCAAGTTCAGTTATTACCTAAAATTCATCCCGCGGGTGTGCTTAATATGCTGAGATTACTAAGGGCAATTTTTCAGAAATTGTTTGCGTTTATTTTCGATCTCTAATATACCTTGAACAGATTGTTTGAAAAAAAAAACCCACAACAGAACATTCATACTGGAATCATCAATCAAATCCTAAAGTGCATCAGGCATATCTGCATTAGCCACAATTTTATATGCCAAAACATAAAAATTTACACTTTGAGCGAAACATATAATAGGTGACACTACCGTGTCCCTATGATGTAAGAAACGTAACACAGCTTCTACGGTGTATGTGTCACAGGATAAAATTGACTCGTTCGTGCAAATATCATCCTACACATTCCAATTTATATATTATGAATACGAATACGATACAAATAGTATACTACATATATATGTTCACTGATAAAAGACATGATGTTTACGTAAACATCTAGAATCATCGCAATGTCGATCGATAGCATCCTACGCATCAAACAGAGCCAAAAAAACTCGCTCAACATCATAAAACTACACAAACAAATACCCATCAAACACTGTATTTTAGCTCGTTCCGTTCACGTTTGCTTGCTTAACAGCCTGTGCCCCGAATTACACGCTTTTATCGTATTCAAATAGCACCAGCATCAACATAACCGTTAGCAACCAACGATAACTGACATAATCATGACACATTTATCAAATATACAGGGAAGCACAAAGTGGGTCAGGCGTCTTCCTTCGATGTGCAATTGGCATCCGGCTCCGGTATTTGAACTTGCCGGATAACTTTTTACAAACTTCAAAAAATTGAAACCATCATTTATATTTATGCCAACTACCATGGAACTGATTGACTTTCAGTTTTACATATGTCTGTCATACATGTCTACTGTTTGTTTATGCGCTCAAAAGGCAATCAAATATTTTGAAAATTGCTATTGCTACCCTAACACTCGACACGAAATTTTAAGTGCCAAGTGTTGGGTTAACCCCAAGTACCCTAACACATTTTTGTCTGAGGGCTATCCTAACTCTTGACAAGCAAAATTTTATGTCAAGCGTTAGGTTAGCCCTAAGACAAAAACATGTTAGGGTTAACGTAACATTCGGCACGTAAATATTTTGTGCTATGTGTTACGGTAGCACTAAAATAATATTGGTCCCCCTTTGCATCTAAATTACTGTGAATGGCGCATAAGCTCAAGCCTTGTCCTCTTCATATTATTTATAATTTTTGATATGGACGCAGTCAGGATTTCTTCAAGGGGAGGGTTACGTTGTATAAAAATTTCGAAAGAACGTGTCTGTGGTGCAAACTGAACCCGTGTTTGAACACCCCATAATATAAAAATCCCCAAACGGAAGTGGCGTTGACAGCTGAAACCCTCATGCTTATTGTATATAAAAAATTTTATACGTCAGCAAGCTACCGCCCGACGAACACCAGCGATTTCAAGGGACCCAAAGCGGAATGGAAGCTGCTGTCCCCGACCCCCCTCCTGTTCTAAGCAACTCACCCACTAAAAACGACAAAAACACACTGATATACTACTTTTTAGAAATTTTGGATGTCCGATAAAGTATTGCTTAATGTGGGGGGGGGAATGTGTGACAGCACTCCCTCCTGGGTTTTTATTGTGGTGTAAACTGAAACAGTGTCTGAAAACGCCAGTATGCAAAAGCCCTAAAACGGGGTGGGAGGGGGTTGATAGCTGAAACCCACTGGTTGCACACTTTGTTTTTTGCATTTAAATTTGTACGTAAGCAGGCTACCGCCAGGTATCGACCGGATATCCGGTCCCAGTTTAATATACTGCAAAAATCCGACATCCGTATCCGGTTCCGATATCCGGTATAAACCTACCGGATACCGGATACTTGCGGTTGTGGTTCCAAATATCATAAAACTGTTTTTAAACGTTGAAATACCCGATATTCTGCAGACTACAGTTCCGGGTAAGACCAGACTAGACAGCGACATGGAATGAAAAATTCAAGCCAGAAATTAATTTTAAATAATCCATAAATTCCAACAGATATCCAGTTAACATCCGGTTCCGGTATAAAATTTACTATCCGGCTCCGGTAAAACTAATATCCAGTCGATTTCTGACTACAGCCCCCTGAACTTCAGCGAGTTCAAGGGTCCCTAACCACTAAAGAGTATAGGGGTCCGCCACCCACAGCCACGCACTAAGCGATTCGCACACTATAGACACCAAAAACACGTCAGTTCCATACATTATTAAAAAATTTTAGATGTTCTAGTAAAGAATTTGTCACTGTGGCGGGCTAAGGCCTGACAGCATATCGTCCTGTTTACCTACGGTCCATTGTAACCGATAGCGGCTCATAAACCCTAACTTTAGCCTATGTATATTATATATATATGCTTTTTGATACGGGCGTAGCCAGGAGTTGGGAAACCGGGAGACTTACGTTTAACGGCAAATTTATACCGGAATTATAATCGGCATCTGAATCGGAACCAAAAAATTTTTTACTGTACGGATAATTTGTATTGACCATTTTGATTTAAGGTGTCTTTTGGGTGGCAACAATTCTCATAAACATGGCATGAATAATTTGGCGATGATTTTTGGTTCTGCAAAGCTAAACTATAATCAATTATTGTAAGTTAACTCATCGAAAGTGATTTTAACCCTCTCATGCCCATTGGGTCCATTTGGACCCAGCTGGTTAGCCGCTTAATGATAATTCCTTTAATAACTCATGCCAGAACGTTTGGTATCGTTTAAAAGCTTTTTTCCAGAGCAATATGCAATTCTGCACTAAAACGACATAGCTAGTGAACATTAAACAACATAGAGAGAGTTTAACACAGAAAAGATCAAAATGAGGGCGGGGCCAAAAAATTCGCTTTAGGTTACCAAATCCAGTAATACACAGACCCGAAAACTCGTACGCATGTAAAATCAGTTCTAGTTTGCATCTGTACAATATGTTTTCCGTAGCTACATCGCATCTTTCGTTACTGCGTTGTTAGTCAGTGGGTCCGCATGGACCCACTGGGCATTCGTCGTTAAAATAAACAAGCATGAGTATATGTAGCATTGAATTAAAAAATCTTTATAAAACAGCTTCTATAGTGATTATTTGTCATGAAATTTGCAGAATTTTAACTTCTGTTGTAGTAAAATGTCTAAAATTCACAACAGTACAGTACTGCCAGATATAGACTCTGCTATCGACGCGAATGCCAAGCACTCGAGTTACCAAAAAAGGAACAACTAGATTTACTGGGTTTCTTGTTATCTGTGGCGGATAGCTTGGCACGCTGTCAACCAGCAAAGCGTTTTGGAGACGTTTCTGGCAAGGCAAAACGAGGTCGGCCGTCTTCTGGGGACGCTAGCTGTTCCGTTCCTACGTTGCTGCGAAAGAAAAATGCTGCTAAGCAAAAGCCATCGTCTGAAAGCCGCTTTGATGGATTTAATACATAATTAACCCTTTCTAACATTAATATTTTCTATTTCCACTGAGACCTACTTTTATGTTAGGATTCCAACACCAGTGACTGGAGTGGGAGGCGTACACCATCACCACTCAGCTATAGGAGCTTGACGCTCGAGCCCGAGGGGGCTCTCACGTCTTGTGGTGATTTCGTACTATGTATACGTGTTGCAGTTGTTAAACACGGTGCGATATATACTATTTAACATATATACACTGCGCTGAGTTGCCTACAGGCAACTCAATGTGAGAAGGGGTTAATATAGAATTTTTACGCAACATACTACAACTACTTATCGGATTCCGTTTGCACCCTGCCGGCCAAAGGTATTGGCCAGCCGCCGGCCGGCCCTTTAATTGCGTATCACTGAAAAAGCTAAAAACATAGTAACATTATTACTTTAATATTTTTGGTCAATGTTACTTTTACCTTGATTTCGATTTTAAAAACTTAGCTGAAATCTAAAATGTGGCCTACTGCTATCATTATGTTCAATGTTAAGGATGAATCACTAGTAGAAACCACTTTGGTTGCAGTTGTATTCTAAACAGCTCGTGTGCTGAGATAAAATGCTTCAGACGGCCTCAGTTTCATTGCCTTTTCGACCCATGTTACTATAAAGGCTGTCCCAATTTCCCGGGACAGAAATATACTCGGAGCGCGCACAGGAAAATATATATACGTAGGATATATATTATATATATATAAAATTCTATCTTCGACCATATCCCGAAATCCTACTGTCTACAATATCCCGAAGTACTATTTTTCACCATATCCCCCAATCAAGTTTGTACACTGAACATTTAATCAGGCAGCCCATATTACGATAAAGGCCGTCCCATTTTCCCGGAACAGCAATATACCAGGAGTGCAAACATATGCACTCCTGTGTACATATGCACAGCCAAATAAATATATAATATATAAAAATATATATTTGGTGCTGATAATGTGGTGTACAGGGAGCAACCGGAATTATAAACTACCGGAACCGGAAAATAAACAATATTTGTTACCGAAAAATTCATTTTAAAGCGCTATTTTACCCTTTTAATGCTGTAAACACATAATTTAGAATGCAAAAATCCAGAAACAAATGCAGGTGGAAACATATGATAAATTACGGAGTGTGGCACAAATTGAAAATTTTGGCAATACACACTCGGACAATTTCATATAAATAAGTTAGAAGAATACGTCAATTTTTCTTGAATTTTCGAATGAGAACAATTTTCAATATCGAAAATACCAGAAAATTCCGGTGAAAAAATACCGGATTTCTTACCGGAACCGGATTAAAAAAAACCGGATTTCCCTACGGGAACCGGAATTCCAGCTCACCCTGGTGGTGTAGTATGGGCAATGTTTCATTTTCTCGAAGGGAGGGTGCTGCAGCACCCCCTGACACCCACATATATACTGAGAATGTGGTGCAGAAGGGACAGTGTTCACTTTTCTCGGGGTGCGTGTAGCAGCACCCCCTGACCCTCAGTAAAACGGACGCTGAAACTGAGTAAGATAAGGATTACAGTAATGAATTGCTTAGTGTGGAGGTTTATGGGCGACAGCCCCCATCCTGCTTAGGGACCCGTGAACTTACAGGGGGTCATGGGGACGGCAGCTCCCCTGAGAATCCAATTAAAGAATATTCTCTATGTGATGGATTTTCTTGTTGTGGACCCAGCTGTCCCTCTGTTCCAACTGTTCTGCTGCCCCAACTGTCCCGCTGTGCAAGTGTCCCGATGTCCAACTGTACTGCTGTCCAACTGTCCCCTGTCCAACTTACTGTCCCGCTGTCCAACGGTCCAACTTACTGTCCCGCTGTCCAACGGTCCAACTATCCCGCTGTCCCAATTATACTTGTTGTGTACTCCTGATAAATTGCTGTCCCGGAAAAAGGGACGGCCTTTAGGATAACACCGGCCAATCAGGTATTACGTCGTATTTTTTAGCTTTCATGCAACAAACACTTAATACAGTGGTGAGCCTAAACTGTTGGTGACAAACGCAGACAAACTGCATACTTTAAAGATCATCGTTATAACAGAGCGGACCACAGAAATTGTTTAAGAAGAAGATAGAACACCTTGTACTAAACCAAAACAAAAAACAATCCAAAAATTTATAAATATAAAAATCATACACTCAATATAACCATACACTGTACATCTGATACTCAACGAAAAATGCATTACACAATAATTGAAATAACAATGTTTCATACTTAATTCACCATTACCGGAAACTGCAGCAACTGTAGCAAATAATGGTTTTATGGCGCACAATAACATTTTGGAAGAAAAATCGACAGATATGAACGAAACACTGATGAATCAAACAATGTGAAAAATATTTTTAAATCTTCAATACATCGACGCAACGTATGCATGCGTTGATTAACAGCAATCGTAAACTTATTAAAATCAGATGTTACATGATATACATTATACTGTTTGGTTAGATTTTCTGAGAAAATCCAGCTTCATCTTGCGTTCAAATACTTCTACAATTCATGAAACTCAGTAATACGACGACATAAGGTTGTTCACGGAAGAGTGTCTCGAATAATTTCCTTCTGACTTTGAGTCAATTCAGGGAATCTAATGTCAAAATGAACTATAATGTCACCGCGTCTATTCGGCATTTTTGCAATAGGTAAGCCGTGACCAGGCAAACGAGTGACAGTGTTAGGTTTGATTGTTTGATCTACCATACGCAGTGGCACTGACTGGCCGTCTAAAGTAGGTATGTTGACCACTGTGCCGCAAAGTGCTTGTTTTAAACTAATCTTGGCAGTATAGCGTAAATCTGCACCTTCCCGTTTAAACACAGGATGCGGCTTGTCTTTAATTACAAAAACGATATCTGCAGGTATAACACCTGGACCTTGGTCGCCTTCTTTAGGAAATGTGATCTTGGTGCCAGCTTTCCAACCCGGTTTAACATTGATACTGAGCACCTGAAAATAAAACACGCAAACGAGCTCTTTGAACACACGGCAATTGCACGTTTTTCCGATTTTCTTTCAAATCAACAATTCAAGAGGAACATTACCTATAGCCCACCGCCACCAGGGTGCACCCAGCTATCCGGCTCCCATCACGTGTATTTATACCTACTACACTAGAACTAATTCATCTAATTTTACATTTTTTCAGTCATACAAGAAATGTAAGTGTTTGCATGTGCCATACGTTCACAGTCTTTGTTGGGATAAAATAACGCTGAAAAACCTGATAATGATGACAAGTCCTATTTCACGGGCGTAACAGTATATATCTCAGCATATTCCTATTCCTAAGACTAAACCATCACTTCAGCGGAAAAAAGTCTGTAACTAAGCCTAAGCCTAAGCAAAAATAATAGCCTTAATCATACAACCTCTGTTTTATAGCACCTACCGAAAACTGGGTGACCTCAAAAAGGAACATGGGCCAAACAAAAATTGCAACTGAACGCAACGTTACCAAAACATAGAAAAGACTATTGTTAACTACGTTCTGATATTTGAATACAATCTAGCATTAGACATGAATTCATTAGATTCTCTGGCTCCGGCAGCTTTTGGTATCCGATCGCACCCTGCTGTTAACATCTAACGGAAAGGATTCGGTGTTATGGCTACAAGAATACATACTTTTTCTTCGGTAGAGGTCGTTCTTCCATCATGGTTTAACACTCGTCGCGTTATTTTTAGTTTTTTTGTTGTGCCCTTCATGATTTCTTCTAACGAAACGTTAAGATCATGCATTACAGGTGGATCTTGCTGCTGAAAATTCAAAAATGTATTTGTTTATAGATTGCATGAATGTCTAAGCACAAATTTAGGGTCGAAAACATTCTAGCCTGCGTAATTCAGTGTTAAGCTTTACATCAGTAAATCATCATTGAAAGACCTATATAAAAATATGTACAAGCTTTGAACATACTCACATAAAACGTATGTACAACCTTTCAAAAAGTAACGCAGATAAGACGGTTCAAAACACTGGAATCAGGACCGTACTTTTAAACGAAAACAGCTAAGGGTTGGATTTCTGAAACAATACTTAACTTAGGTATCTGCTAATTATTTACTTAACCATTTTGCTGTTTTTAAAAGCTTACTTAAATTAAGTAAACACTTAAGTCGGTGACTAAATTTGATATATTACAGATTAACAGCACAGACATTTTACCATTAGTCCAACTGAAATTGTAAACTCATGGTGCCTTACTATAAAGCAGAACAATGGCTCACATTTGGCGTTTATCTGTTTTTTTCAAAAAGCTAAGCATTTACTTAAGTCAGCGACTTAAGCATTTACTTAAGTATGAGTACAACTTAAGTAAATACTCAAGTAAAATATCAGAAACCCAGCTACTTGCATACATTATTCAACAATTTACTATAAAGAGCCGAATGTCCCATCCCGCTTCAGTATCATTCAAAAATTTTGATCCTGAGATAAAAGAATCACAAACTTAGTTTAAAAAATCATAACGTACCCTGCCGACACCATGTCCACTTCCCATGCTCGTAAAGTGCCCACCGAGTCCATCGTTCATGCCTTGAAACATACTGTGGTGACCACCCCGTGGACCACCCGATGAGCTCATAAACACTCTTGGACCCCCTGCACCACCACCGTGCAAGCCGGCACCGTCAGAGAAAAAGGAAGCAAACGGGTCTTCACCCCCAAAAAACTGTGAAAAGACTTTGAATGGATCTCCTTCGAACTGATAATGGAAATTTGTTCCTCCTCCACCGCTTCCAACTCCGCCACCTTTTAAGCCTTCTTCGCCGAATTTGTCATATACTTCTTTTTTCTTCGGATCTGACAGCACATCGTACGCTTCTGCGATTTGCTTGAATTTTTCTTCAGCTCCAGCAGACTAAATATTATATGATAATAATAATAATAATAATAATAATAAAAACGATATAAACATAATGCATATGGATGGATGAGAATCTCAGTTTCATTCAAGACCCAAAATCTTGCAATACTAGCATGTTATAGTATCGGTGTTTGCAAAACAACACTTGCTTAAAAGCATTAATGCTAAGTGTTCCGTTGTGAGCGTCGGTATGCACATAAACGTTGCAATTTTGTTTTTGCAACCGTCTCATTATTAAGTGGGTTTCTTGGAGTGCTTGTTTTTGTAATTTGGAACAAAGCTCACAGCAAAATCTTGTGATAATGGTCAAAATAGAAGTATAATATAGAGTAATGGTGTACATTTAAGAAGCAAATCTCAGGCAATATATCTATGTATGCATGTATACATAAATATAAGTACCTATGTATTGCCTATACTGGGTTCAAAATAGAATGCAACCACATTTAAAAAATAGTTTGCTAAGTCATGTGTCAGATTTTCCAAATTTAACAATCACTGGTTACAGGTATACACGCATAATATATATCGAGCTGCGTTCAACCGGATACCACAAAATTGTTAAATCGATCAGTAACATAAACTTGCAAAATCCAAGTAAAATAAGCTCTAAAATTCGATTTTTTGAAAATTTTCGCAACATATATTCGGCAGACTATAACACCGGAGCTGAGTGTCAATTTTTGCCGGATATCCGGTTGAACCATATTGAGGTCGCAATATTTATGAAACACAATTCTACAAATGAATGCTTGCCTTGTTTTTGTCTGGATGGTACTTCAGAGCCATTTTCCGGTACGCCTTTTTAATGTCATCTTCTGAGGCTCCCTTCTCAACACCCAACACTTTATAATAATCTTTTCCCATATTTTAAATTCAGCTGCAATTAGATAAGTGTATAATAATTATATAATGGCTATTCCGTAATAAATAGCAGGGTTCCATCAGGAACTAAGTTTTGCCGGAAAAGGAATTGAATTTCTTTGCAGGAACAGGGACAGGAACCGGAATTTGAAATAATTGTCATCACCGAATTACAGTTGCATTTTTAGAAAGCTTGATAAGAAATGACTTAAGCCAATTTTCAGCTATTTCATCATCAAGTTTTGCGAAAACGTATCAGAAACAGTTTATTAACTAAATTGAACTAATTGCAAAAGACTCATGATGAAATGACAATTTTGCAAAGAAAATCTTTCCAATATTTAAATGCGTATGAATAATTTGTCACAAAACCGTAAAAATTCCTGTTCCTGCAATTTTGAGCGGAGGAACAGGAACAGGAATTGGAGTTTTGCAGGAATTCACGCGGCCGATATTACAATTCCTCTAGTACCATGTGTACGTGTATGTATGTGTCTTACATTACCCACTATGCACATACACATGCTGATGCTACGCCACATATACCAGCACTTCTTATACTGGTGTCTGTGGACATGTATCACACTCTTCCGCCTTACGAACACTTACCGTGCGCCTGCACATATACCTGTGAGTATACGCGGTGTAGCTTATGTATGTGCAGAGTGTGTAATGTTAAAACACATACATACTCGGGCGCATATAGCACCAGAGGAAATTATGATATCGGGCACGTGGTGTAATGGATAGCGCGCTTGACTCGCGAGCGAGAGGTCCGAGGTTCGATTCCCCACGCGGCCATATGTTTCGGAGAAATTTAGAGAAAAAACCATTTATATTCGCAGTATTCGGAGAAAGGGGTTGTCCCAACCGTGCAGTTGAGGAAAATATAATATCGGCCGCGTGCTGTAATGGGTAACGCGCTTGACTCGCGATCGAGAGGTCTGAGGTTCGATTTCCAGCATGGCCATATCTTTCCGAGAAATTAAAGGGAAAACCAATTATATTCGCAGCACTTCGGAGAAAGGGGTCGGCCCGCCGTGCAGTTCTGACAATACCGAAAATTAACACTTCACAAGTTGCCAGAAAAAATAACTTTGGTACATGAAACGAGAAAGTTGTGAATTTTTAAGACTTTAATCAATATCTATGATGTCTAATATCACCGTCAGACAGCCCATTTTGTACTTAATAATATCGTCAATTTGGGGCGTGGTCTTTTTCAAACTGATCCCATGACCTCCAGATAACGCTAAAATTGTCCCACAGGGAAAAAGTGTGCGCACTTTCAACTGGGTGAGTTTTGCTAACATATGTCTAAATATGAGTATTTATGATTCCTGAGACATAGAATATCATAAAACCGTCGACCTAGCTAAGTAATTAAAAACATAGAAGTACTCCATTTTAAATCACCTGTTCATCAAGCTGTATAAATTTAAAGCAGGATGTAAACGGACGGTAAAAATAACAGAAACGGTAAAAGGAAACAGTATCAAGTATAAAAGTTTTAAAGATATTTTATTTTTCTGCCACAACATAATTGAGACCCGCAAATATTCACCGGGTTGCTAAACTTTTAAAGAAAAATGGCGGATACACCGAAATTTTTTATTTTTGTTTTAGGTTCATTTTAAAGAATCCCCAATTTCTTCTCAAACAATTTTTGACCCAAGTGGGGTCTTCCCGTTTTACAAGGTGGGAAACTAAATATCACGAGCGCAGCGCAGCCAGCAGCCAATCCTGTATGACAGCTAGGAACTCTGCTGGTTGGTAGGAAAAATAACAAGCGTATGTTTAACTTGGAATTGTAGAAAAGTGGAAAATTTATAAGCCTAGAATTCCCTCGTTCGGTAACGGGCCATCCGCATTATACTGTCTATGCTACTGTAAAAAATTGTACCCACATGCGAGTCCCTAAGTTCCTAATTGCAGTGTTCATAAATTTATATATCCAAAAGTCACCCACACTATGTGTACACGCGGCTGACAATAAAGAGTCCCTCTGAGAGGCGTACTGTGCGAAGGAACTCTTATTGTCAGACACTGTGTCCAAACTGTATCCACATTGTCCCTACTCCCTCGAAGGGACAACAGCTATTACAGACTAATGGAGCATCCACGTTATAACGCTCGCGAAAAAGTAAAAAATTGTCCTGTCCCTCCGAGGATCAACAGCAGACAATTCAATTTTTTTGAATGACAGCGGATAAACGGTCAGACAAAATGTTACCAGCTATAGTCATACGGACAAAACGTGTTCCAGGCTACCCCAGTTATAATGGAACATCCACGTTATACTGCACGCGCTACTGCAAAAAAAGGCTGGGTCTTAGTAAGACCCGACGTCGCTTTATGGAGCATCCACGTTATAACGCTCGCGAAAAGTAAAAAATTGTCCTGTCCCTCCGAGGATCAACGTTGTGTGAACAGAGTGTGCTAAGACAGTAGGTCTTGCGCGAATAACTTATCCTTTTACAGAGTACCGACAATAAACATAGCCAGTTGGGAAGCTTATATTTGTCTTAACCTTACGGCAATAACATGTTTTTGTCCCTATGCCATATGCACAGTGTACAAATTTACTGAGTCCCTCCGAAGGGACTATTTAAACAAAACTGTGCGCGTGTATATACGCAAACTTCACACATTTCAAATAAAATGCTATAACAATATCTGCATTACTGCACATACCTTAAAATGTCCATACAGCCCAAAAAACGCCATGTGTTTTGTCCGAGTCCCTTACGACAGACTGCGGACAAACACCACTATCTAAACACATCATTATTTATGTCCAGACACGCTAGCTACAATTGTAAAACATACTCTCTTTGTTGGGGTAAACTGAACATTTTTTGCATCTGCGCAAGCGTTATAACGTGGATGCTCCATAACTATGTATGCCGTCTGCAAAGTCCAAATATACCAAAAAAAATATTGTTTTGTACCGCCCTTGCAAACAAGTGGGTGGACAATTTTTGACAGTAGCGTAGGCAGTAACGTGGATGACTCATAAAAAGAAAGTGAGTGGTGTACTGTAGTTTGTTTTGGATACGGGAAAAGTTTAAAATTTAAAGCGCCAAAATTTTTCGTGGGTTAACAGGAAATTCTGAAGCATAGATTTTGTTTGGAAAACAAAATGTGGAAAATTTAAAACGTATAGAACCCAAGGTCAGGCAGTTTTTTAGTTTCCCCAACAATCGTTCACGTTTATCAAGACAAATTGCGGTACCCCCCAGCGCACTAAGTGGTTCTGATATTGAACCACCAAACTTTTCAAAACTATTTCAGTAATTATAGCGGTTTCAATTATAAAATGCTTAGTGGGGGGCTTTGAGGGGCGACAGCTCCCGCTTTCAATAATAAAATGCTTATTGCATAGGGCTTGGAGGGCGGCAGCCCCTATCCTGGGTATCTCTTCAAATCGAAAAGGGTGCAGGGGACGGCAACCCCTTCAGGAACATAACGCAAAACTGATGAAAAATTTTTGTACTTCAAACTAGTTTTAAAACAGGAAAACGAAACATTTTGTGTTATGGGTCTTCCATGTTAAAACGCACGCGCTATCGAAAAGGGTGCAGGGGACGGCAACCCCTTCAGGAACATAACGCAAAACTGATGAAAAATTTTTGTACTTCAAACTAGTTTTAAAACAGGAAAACGAAACATTTTGTGTTATGGGTCTTCCATGTTAAAACGCACGCGCTACAGTAGAAAAATTTCCACCCTCTTCCTTTATCCACCACAAATCGGAACGACCACAAAAATAACATGGACCGGGAGAACAGAAATTTTAGCAGTAAGTAGAGAGATGTGCAAGCAAAACCACCTCTGATTTAGGGTAATCAAACCACTATTGTTTGTCCAGCGTACTTGTATCAGTAGTTCAGACGTATTCAGGATTCACGTATGATGTTCAGCAAGACGTATTTGGATTATGGAACATCCACGTGATGTGGGGTTCACGTTATAGGCCATCCACGTTATAATGCGCTCGCTAAGTTAAAAATTTGACCAACCACCCGGTAGGGATCTGTGTACGAATTGAAGGTGCAACTAGCGTGTAGGTACAATTTTATGCGGTACGTAGACACTATTAATTGTCCCGATGTGTTTGTGTTGCTATGTATGTTTGCTATGCTATATGAACACAGTGCAATATGTCTTTACGTCCTCGTTAGGGCTACCGGACATTACAGTGGTCTTGTAATAGTGTGTTAATGGAACATCCACGTTATAACGCTTGCGCAGATGCAAAAAATGTCCAGTTTACCCCTACAAAGAGAGTACGTTTTACAATTGTAGCTAGACTGTCTGGACATAAATAATGGTGTGCTTAGATAGTGGTGTTTGTCCGCAGCCTGTCGTAAGGGACTCGGACAAAACACATGGCGTTATTTGGGCTGCATGGACATTTTAAGGTATGTGCAGTAATGCAGATATTGTTATAGCGTTTTATTTGAAATGTGTGAAGTTTGCGTATATACACGCACACAGTTTTGTTTAAATAGTCCCTTCGGAGGGACTCAGTAAATTTGTACACTGTGCATATGGCATAGGGACAAAAACATGTTATTGCGGTAAGGTTAAGACAAATATAAGCTTCCAAACTGGCTATATTAATTGTCGGTACTCTGTAAGGATAAGTTATTCGCGTAAGACCTGCTGTCTTAGCCCACTCTGTTCACACAACGTTAATCCTCGGAGAAACAGGACAATTTTTTACTTTTCGCGAGCGTTATAACGTGGATGCTCCATAAAGCGACGTCGGGTCTTACTAAAACCCAGACATTTTTTTGCAGTAGCGCGTGCAGTATAACGTGGATGTTCCATTATAACTGGGGTAGCCTGGAACACGTTTTGTCCGTATGACTATAGCTGGTAACATTTTGTCTGACCGTTTATCCGCTATCATTCAAAAAAATTGAATTGTCTGCTATCCTGATGTGACATCTACTGTTTGCACTGCAATATCATTTGATATTCCAAATATTGTCTGCGAGTATCATATAATATGTTTGTAAATGTCTGCAAAGTTGTAGTGAACTAGCTTGATTGTCCTGTAGAATGTCATGTGATACTAAAATTTGAAATTTGAATTATTTGTACTTAGGAATATATTATGGAAAAAATTCCGCGAGAAACAGAAACGTAGAAGCTAATTCAACTTTCGAAATCATTTAATGCTGCATTAACTTTTTACTGTTTTATTAGCGCTCACAAATTTCATTGTCCTGCATAATATCATATGATATTTAGTTGAATTTTTAATGTCGTCTGATATTCGCATAAGTTGTCTCGCAGTATCATATGACAAATGGCTATTTGTATACGATGATCGCTTAAGTCGACGGTTGCTATATAATAATTGTAGCTGCAACAACAGTTGCTATAAATTTTCAAAATACGCTAGGACTATTGCAGTACAATAAATAATAAAGCTTTAGTCAACTGCAGTAGTTTAAGAAATACACCGTAGAAATCTGCTGTATTTCAATATTTTAGCACCCGTCGGAGAGAATTGGCTAGAAAACAGCAGTTGTAGACTGAAAATGAAATATTTTCAAAAATTTAAAAATATAGCAGTAACATCTGCTATTGAATGGACTGCAGACGGCAAGCGTCTAAGCTCTTTGTGAATTTCCAAGTCAATGTCATGTGACATTCACATTTTGTCTACATAACCGTATTTAAATCACAAAATCTTATGCTGACGTCGAATCAACTAGGACAAAACGGGTTCCAAGCTGCCCCAGTTGTAACGTGAACCCCGCATTATACCGCACGCGCTACTGCAAAAAATGTCTGAGACTGAGTAAGGCCGACGTCGTGTTAACACACTATAACGAGACCATTGTAAGTTCGGTAGTCCCTAACGAGGACGTAAAGAGATATTGCACTGTGTTCATATAGCATCGCAAACATACATAACAACACAAACATATATAAACTTTACTTGCTTAATTTTTTACCTATTGTCCCGACTTCCTTGGCACAGTGTCGGGACAATTAATAGTGTCTACGTAACGCATAAAATTGTACCTACACCCTAGTTGCAGCTTCTAATTGTACACAGATCCCTACCGGGTGGTTGGACAAATTTATACATTAGCGCGCGCATTACAAGGTGGATGACCCATTATCATACGATATTTTACTGTAGTTAATTTGGATGTTTCCGGCAAATTTTGAATTTCCTTCAAAATTTGAACTTCCTGCTTTACATTAGAATTTCCCCCCAAAAATATTTTTTCTCGCCAAAATTTAAATTTCCTGCCAAAGCCGTCTGCTCAACAACTGCCATCTCAGTATTTGTTTCAATTTACGGTTGGGGTAGCCATATTTTAGACAGTAAATGTAGATAATGATTTTGTGTTCAATGCAATTTACAACTAGGGCTTCACGGAAGTTTATCGGAAAGCATCAACTGTTAAATTTTGCCGTTCCATATACAACTACTGTAACAAATAAAATGTACCGCAAGCGTCATAAAAATCGTGGTTGTTGTTTAATTGTTGTAGAAATAGCAAGTGCAGCCGTCCGGCCCCCTACACAAGACACATTTAAATGCTGCATGTCCTGCTTTACCATACTACTGCAACCATCCTATAGCAGTGTTTTTTCCTTAGAATTTTTTGTAACAACCAGCCTGCCAATACATCAAAAATTTCTAGATCCGCCGCAAAGTATACAATAAGCAGTATATATAAAATACGTGAACAAATGAAACAACAACTGAAAACTAGTCCTGTTTCCTGGTTGCAATTGCATTGGTACGTATATTATTTAGCTGCAACGAAGTTTATGATGTGTTGATATTAAAGTGAGTGGTAAGTATATTATATAGCCGCAACGAAGTTTATGATGTGCTGACGTTAAAGTAAGATAAGCGTGGAGACTTTATCAGAGTTTAGCTGGTGCAGTATTTGTGATTGTCCGAAAGGACCAACTTCTGAATTTACTTTGTCAATATTGTCAGTTGTTATGTGATTGTGCTCGCTTAATTTTAACAAAGATTTACAAAATTTTGTTAAAATACGAAATGTCGGCATTTTTTTCTCGAAATGATGCCTGCAAAACTAAACTTTAGACGCATTGTAAAAATTAACCGTGATTTGCTCGTCTGCTGCTTAGCCAAAAAGTTTACGCTTAGGTTTATGGAAAAGTTTTCTACTCTATAGTATATTAAAAAGCGAAGTAGATGTTTTTTACATTTAGCATTTGTGCATCTCTCCCGCAGGTTTAAACCGAGCCTTAAACCTACATGATACTTAGGCCACGGAATCTGGTAATAATACCCGTGTCCAGATCTGCTTTTGCAAGAAGGCTAACAAATTCTGTGTAATTTTAAGTTAAAATAACATTACTTCAGCTCTTAGCAAGGTACAGTGTCCCCATATGTGGACCTGTCCGTATTTCATGAATAAATTGGTATTGACAGTCTTTATTGAAACTCAACGAATACAGCGTGTTTTACTTTATAAATATCCACGAAATTAATTTTTTGTACGTATTACAAAAAATTGTGCCTCTAGGGGTTAATGGTTCTATCATATAAAAATATTGTACACTACACAGTTTTTCAAACATTTCAATGTCCTCGATAGTGTCACTGCAAAATTAGTCTTGTCCAGATAGAGTTTTCGTGAAACTCTATAATGTCCACAAATGGCGGTGATACTATTGGAAAATGACGGGTTTCGATAAAACATAAGCTGGATAAGCTATTGAATTTCTTTTGGAAGGGGACATTTTGCGTGACAAGTGCTCGTATGGTAACGTGTCAGTGACATTTGATTTCCTCTTCGAATCTTTGCAACGCTACCAGTGACAACATGCCACTATGAAACGTACCTTTAATGCCGCGATGGTTTTGAAAAATTATCCGCTTAAAAACCGACGTTAGAGTAGCAGCGATTAAATCGCATGGCTCGCATTCACAACAAACCGAAATTCCCATTGAAGAAGTAATTGATAAATTTGTATACATGTGTGCTAGTGTCATATGACATCGTAGGACATAATAATAGATATCATATGGTATTTCACATTTAGTGCAAACATCATATGACGTTAATCAGACAGCTGCAACATCGTATGTCACTCTGCGGACAATAACTGTCACATGCCATTTGTTGGACTGCTAGAAAGCATCATATCAAGTTCTTCTGAAGTACTAGCGATCAAAAGTGGAATTTCCCGCTAAAATATAAATTTCCCGCCAAAATTTGAATTTTCCCGCCAAAATTTGAATTTCCCGCCAAAGTTTGAATTTTCCCGCCAAACTATAAATTTCCCGCCAAAATTTGAATTTTCCCGACCAAATTTGAATTTCTCGCCATAATTTGAATTTCCCGTGAAATGTTGAATTTTTCCGCCAAAATTTTAATTTGCCCGTAAGGTATGCTTAATGTTTCCTATCAAATAAAAATATTGTCCACTATACTGTTTTTACTGTGAAACGTATTTTTAACGCCGTGATGGTTTTGAAAAATTATCCACTTTAAAAACCGACGTTAGAGTAACAGCGATTAAATCGCATGGCTCGCATTCACAACAGTTAACCGAAATTTACATTGAAGAAGTAATTGATAAATTTGTTGAACTGAAAAACTGACGACTAGTACTTGTTTAGACCTTTCCATGTGTGTGGTCAAGCGTTCATGTGTAAGCATGTATTCGAAAATTGAACCGAGAATGAAATTATAAGAATCGTGACGTTGAAAAGTAGCGAAGTATACAAAAAAGTAAAATGCATGTTAAACTTGTTACCGGATAACCTCTCCACCGAAAATTCATTCTATATCAACCAGTGTGGTTAGTATTGTCGCGGTCAACACTTAAAGGTGATGAAATTATGGTATAACTTTGATGTAAAATGGAATATACGTAGCTAGTAGCGGAAATTTTTCCCTTAGAGCGACAAAAACTGTTCACATCTGTTATAAATAATAATATCTGAAATTATTCTCCTACGTCTCCGCTGTGCAGTCCTCACGTTATTTTACCATGTTTTTTAATTTTGCATCATTTTGCTTGTGACAAAATCCATTAAAATTAGATATACATATATAATAGGTATATATTTTGTGATCAGTGGTTAACGTGATCGGTGGTTAACTATTATTTCACGTTGCATAAAATATAGAATAAGTCAAACATGCTTGTTACGTATCCGAATGACGTTAAGATCTACAATTTGTCGGCTGGAAAATCGCTGCCTGAGGTATTTCATAGCATTTATGTTATTCGTAATTTGCAGATATATGTAAACCTGTGAGGCATGCTTTTCCTTGTGCATGTGGGATACGCGGAGTAGCGTGTGTATGTGCAGAGTATGTAATGTTAAGACGCATACATACTCGTGCACATATAGCACCAGATGAAAAATATGATTCGGCCGCGTTTTGTAGCGGGTAGCGCGCTTGACTCGCGAGCTAGAGGTTCGAGGTTCTATTCCAGGCGTGGCAATGTTTCGGAGAAATTTAGAGAAAAAACCAATTATATTCGCAGTACTTTGGAGAAAAGGGTCGTCCCGACCGTGCAGTTCTGACATGGAGGTCCCACCGAGACGGGCGGTGGAAATAGCTGCCCATAGATTCGTAGAAGTGTGAATTCGCGTTCTGGGGCGACCGCCTGAAGAAGGGGAAATGTGGGTATACGCGGCGTAGCGTGCGTATGTGCAGAGCGTGTAGTGTTAACACACATACATACTCGTGCACATATAGCACCAGAGGAAATTATTTTATCAGCTGCGTAGTGTAATGGTATAGGCGCTTGTCTCGCGAGCGAGAGGTCCGAAGTTCGATTCCCGGCGTGGCCATATGTTTTGGAGAAATTAAGATGAAAAACCAATTATATTCGCAATACTTCGGAGGAAGGGGTCGTTCCGACTGTACAGTTCTGACAGTGCATATGTAATATATATGCGATGCACGTTGTGTAGCATGGTTTCGGGCAGCAAATGGCCGACATGAAATCGACGATAGAAGCAGTGGCAAAGGCGGACATTGTGGTGCAGTAGTAGGGCGTTCGCCTGAGGATCCTATATTAAGAATGTGTCGATCCCAAAATATTTGCCGATACCGCTGTTTACATTGAAAATATACCGATACCAATTCTTATTTTAATGGCGATCCGTAAAGAATAGATAGGATACAATATTACATCATGATAAATGCGAAACCTTAACTTAATTTTCACACATAACCGCAACAGAGAACAGTTTCTGTGATGAGACGCACTGATATACGCCGATGACTGAAATTGATATCATTCCAACTTGCTCTTATGTGCAAAAAGTATCGGCAAAGAATGAACAATTTTTGCAGTGCCGATGCCGATACTTATTACTCGCGAAAAGTGCCGATTATTACCGTTTGACCCCACTTTTTGAATATAAACCTTGGTAGGCGTCTTTGTATCCCTCTCTTTTGATAGACAAAAACTTGACGGGCTTATTAGTACCCAAACGTCTGACAGACTCAAACACGTGGCTTGAACAATTTTTGCAGTGCCGATGCCGATACTTATTACTCGCGAAAAGTGCCGATTATTACCGTTTGACCCCACTTTTTGAATATAAACCTTGGTAGGCGTCTTTGTATCCCTCTCTTTTGATAGACAAAAACTTGACGGGCTTATTAGTACCCAAACGTCTGACAGACTCAAACACGTGGCTTAGACCTACTATGGGTCAATATGGAACAAATCATATTGCGATTGGTTATGTTCATCAAGTCGTTCTTAATCAGCCGGATTTGTTGTCTGTGGCTACCGAATTTGCATTAGCATGTCAAATTTGTGGAAATATTTTATCGGCAACATGGTTAAAGAAGCTTTCAAGGCGATCTGTAGTTATCTGTAGATTACATAATCACGGAAGCTAGCTGATAATTGGATTAATGCTAAAAAAAGTTACGTACCGGACAAATTTCTGTCAATGTGAAGTCAACATTTAGCAAAATGCGGACACTCTTTTCGAATGTTTTGTTTTTCAACTTAAAGCTTTAATTATATTTAACAGCGTTCAATTGTTTGCTTTAATAAATTGTGGTTGTGGTGGGATCAATCGTCGCTTTTTGGAAAGTGTGAACATGTCCAAATCACTGAATTGACCCCCGGCCCCCACTTTTGAAAACAGATTGGCGCCTATGATACATTAATATAAATACGATTGAAAGAAAAATTGACAGTGTCCACTTTAAAAAGTTTTACTTATTTTTCTTGTAGTGGTTGTCCGATCGCAAAAAACGCAAGCTGCAGCAAGAGGACATCGGTAAGTGTGAGATGGATATCATACTTAAAGGTCTGCATTACTACGTATTGAAAACATGACTATTAAGGTACACCTTAGTATCTCAATTTAGCTGTTATATGTTGGAATTTGTTTCTGTTTGGAGCTAATAAGGTTTTCAGTGTTAATTATGTTTCCTTATAGGGATGTCCCGATACCAAAATTTTTGCCTATACGTACCGATACTTATTCTGAAATTTTGCCAATACCCATGCCGATTCCAACGTTGACACACCATAAACAGATAGCATAACGTTACATCATTACACGAAGACTTAAGCCCTAACCACCATAACCGATTAGAATTTTATGAGAACGCTTCGTTTCACTTAATTTTTCCAAACGCAAACACAAGAACTAGAATAGTTTTCCTGATGACACACTGTTATATGCGCGAAACAGTGAAATTAACAGCATTCCAACTGACTGTTATGTGCAGAAAGTATAGAAAGGTAATCGGCATTTTATTTTTAGTGTCGATGCCGATACTCACGAAAAGTGTCTATTATTACCGATGCCGATTAGTCGGCACATCAGTTCAACCAAACTGCTTCTGACATGTAAAACTGATCTCATAATGCATGAACAATTTTGTTTAAAGCTACGTATATATTTTATTTTTAGATATTCGACGACGCATTGAACTAATTCAAGGCTTTGATATGCCAGACATCAGCAATTGTGTTTGTGTGACTCCAGATCAGCAATATATATGCGCTACAGGTTTGCCAATGATTAGTTTTGTTGTTTCAGTCGTTATACCCTTGTAACTGTCATCAAAATCATACGCTTGTTTTGCTAACTAATCTTTACATGCATTCGTACAAAAGCTTTTACTTGGATCACATAAAAGTATTTTAAGCAAGTCTTGCCGAAGCGTTCAAACTTAAGTGACAACTCGAACAACCAAATCTTCATTTCAATGTATGCAGCGTATTGAAACAATAGAAAACATTAAAAAGACTTCGTTATAGACCTTTCCCGTTCTAAGCGAATTTCAAACGTGAACTGATTTAATCAAACCAAGTTTATAACTGTTTCGAACGCGAAAGTAATTACATACAGTTGCTTCTGATTTGGATTCGGTACAATATTACTGTTTTACCGTAACACAGTCCTGCACTTATATTCAGATTTCAAATTAGGGTTGTGGGAATACATTCCTCGTGTTTAAGTACATGCGGTAGAAACCCTAAATTCACGTTGGTAAGCGCGTTACTTGCAAGTCTTGTGTTAAATTAAGACACGTCGAGAATAACTAGCATCGACTACATGGATAAAAATGTGGACGGACACAAAATCGCTGAAATGTTAATTTTTACTTTATCTTCTATTGATTATCGTAGGGACATCTGAAGGTCAGGGCGGCTACTAATATTTTTTACATTGCTTGGTGGGACGCAACCCGCCGCAGACGACCCCACTTCCATCTCTGTGAGATTCCCACCCGCCTTGCTGGCTAGCCAGGTTCGATAAGGTTTCTGAATATTTCGTTAGGACCCATGTGATCCACCAGGCATTTTGTTTTTCACCGAACTCCGTGTCGTTTACGGGAGCCATGTGAAAAATTATCGAATTTATTAATGTAGTCAGACCTATTTTGCGCGTTTTTTTAATTAGATGTCTTGTTGCTTCTAATGGTTTTGGAATGAATGATCAAAGTTTACACCAATTTTCTGCTAATCTGACCGAATCATTTACTGAGTCAACATCAGTGAGGGTTTCTAAGAGCGCGAGGCGTCCCATCAGAGCGTAGGGGTCCTTGGCTCGGTACTGCATGCATTCGTGATAAAAGAAAGACTGAATCCGGGATTCCACTCTGTCGTGTAAAATACACTTAGCAACTTGATCATATTTAAAGACAATATATAAACATCCTATGATTAGACAAAACCGCATTTCTCTGAGAGCAATACATAAAACATCAAACAACAATGTTCTTACTAAGAGAATCGAAATAACATTTTTCTGTCTATGCAAACTTTATTTTGTATATTCTGAATTTGCTGGAGCGCTGCCCAAAATACGTATGTGGGACGTTCCAGCTTTATTATATGGACTAGTCGACGTGTTGCAAAATTTGCAATGTTTTAATTAACTAAGCGCAACGCAGTTCCGTAGCCAGGGTGTTCAGAGATGGGATGCCACTCTCGTAAAAAATATTGGTTCTCCATGAAAAACAATTTCAGCCTCACCTGTAAATCATGTGACAAAGTTGCATGCCCTCCAAAAAATTTTAACCCTCTACTGAGCATACTGGCAGTGGCATGGTACAACGAATGCTTAAGTTGCCAGTAATGTTCAAAATCCTGCGCAAAATATTCCTCAACTTAAACTATCAATAGCGTAAATTTAATTGCGCGTATTATTTTTTATGTCATTTTTGATAAAATTTGAACTATGTATAAGAAAATGCTATATTATTAACCTCTAATTTGCATATCCATGTTTTTCTTGTTATACATACATTGAAATGTTGGACCGGTGCCCAAATTACGTATGTGTAGTTGTCCAGCTTTAATATATAGATTGGGTCGTAATTAGCGGTTTTAAACGGATGCCGCGCATGTAGACGTTTTCCTTCTACACAGAGCTCGGAGCCCTTGGTCTGGGCACTGTAATTTTAATTAGTGTTTAAAAAATATTAACCTCCAAAAAGGTTTAATGCTAAAAGTTACGTCAAGCTTCTCGCTCGCACTACTTGTTAGATGTTTCTTGTAAGTATTCTTTTATTAAGTTTATGGTGAGAATTTAGTTGATCAGTTTTGTTAAAATTTATTCATCTTTCCTCCGTTGCGATTTGGGTTTTTACGTAAACCCCAAACTCACACACTTCAAACTAAGATTTAGTAACGTAATTTATATGCATAATATGCGTCAGGTTTCGTTTGTTTCGCTCGTGAGATTTCCTTTAGTTGGTGCTCATGTAGGGCACGGTTCAAGTTCAACCGCATCATCATTACTCTACTCCTAAACTCGCACACAATATACTAAGATTGTTGTAATGTAATTTATACACAAAGCATGCGTGTGGCATTTCGCTCGTTTTGCTACTATATCGATGCGTTCTATATTACAGGGTGTTACAAGCCTCGAATTCGGTGTTATGATGTCAATAATCTATCAATGAAATTCGAACGAGGTCTTGATGCGGAAGTGCTCAAAATGCTTGTATTAAGTGATGGTTTTCAAAAAGTGTGCATTTATTTTTTCACAGTGTGTGTGGCTGTTATACCTAATATATATTTAAGTAGCCGCGATAAAACCACTCTGCGTACTGCGTAGCAGAATAATATATAGGTGTACATGTGATATATTGTATATATACTTAATAATAGCTATCACAATTTTGGATACTCACAAATACGTTTAAAAATTGGCTAAAATACTGATACAACCTTAGATTTTGAAACAAAGCATAAATGTTATGTACAAAGCCTCACATATGCCCCTTACACAGGTGGCAACCGGAATTCTGGTTCCGGTGATTTTCACCTCACGGTTCCGGTAAATTTTTACCAGAATTGAAAATTCCGGTAGTGTTAAATTTTGGTCATTTTTAAAATTGCTAACCTTTAAGAAGCTTTTTTAAAGCCGCTTGTTTAGACGCTAAAAATGAAATAGATTTAACTAGTGTTGTAAATAAACCTTGACGCTCACCGAAAACGAACCATCTAAGGTAGATTTCGCTTCCATGGATAAGGAAAATATAAAAATACGTACGTATCTTCGACTAAGGTTATTAAAAAATGAATTTTCGGTGGCATGTATTCTTCCAGTTCCTTTTTTTCAAATTCCGGTTCTGTTAAATTGTAATTACGGTTGCACCCTGCCCTTACATACTACTTCTGCTGCATAATAAGTTTGATAAAAGGTGAAGTTTTTTTCCTTAAGTCATGGTTACGATACGTGAGAAGCTTAGATTTTTACGTGATATTAGGTGTAAATCAATTATTTTATGGTTTGCCGAAATAGTAAACAATCCCTGTTTCAGCTAGTTTTTCTTGAAGAAGATAGATGGCTCGAGTTTCACGTGGCCTACGGGCATTATTTTCGGACTCGCATTCCAAAGTTTGGTCGAGATTTTGCTTACCACTGTCCCTCGTGTGACTTATATATAGTGACATCTGGGTAAGCTAGATGTATTTTTGGAAACTCTTGTTGATTTCTAACAGAGTTTATCAGATAGCTGCAAACAAACCACTGCAGAATCGCCCTATATGGTATCACGACAATTCGTCGCTCGACAACTTTGTAATCTGAAGTTTCGTCGACTCGACAATTCGTCACCTATCATCATGCTTAGGCTAGGCTAGAATTGCGCTTACGAGTATGCTTAGATTTATTAGTAGGCTTTAGAACACTGTTGGTCGACAGTTGTTGGGCGACGAATTGATGTAGATCCGGTCTATACTAGAACACTGCAATATAGTATCAAGTTTTTGTATTTGTAGCGCAGCGTTTCGTATATGTTAGTGATCTGATAATGTCTAAAACAAATACTATAATGCCTCACACCACGATATACGCGTTTGTTTTAGGTCTCATATCTATCGACTTAATCTGGAAATAGGTCGATTTATGAAACCACTAGAATCAGAAGCGTTAGGATTTTCGTCGTGCACCATTAACGATGACCATCATATGTTTGTTTGTGGTACAGATGAGGTGAGAATAGTTTAAAAATGTATGTATAACACTTGACATAAGTTATAAAAACATTATACCACGTTTGATAGCGCTACGATCAGGTAGAATTGCGAGGTCTCTTTTATTTTTGTTGCTGCATTATGTTCAACATTTTCTCATATATGTGATTTATGGTAAATGTATAAGTGAAACTAAAATTTGGCTTTTGTGTAATATTCAGTATTCACTACTCATTTCATAAATTTACCAGTTATGGTTATAACCAAAGACTAAAGCATTGATGTCTTTGTTATATGATGGACTTTATAGCTGTCAAGCCCTCCATGAATTTTTACCTCTACTTTTTTTGTGTAAATAACTTAAACCGTATTTCATCCTCGAATTGTTTATTTGCACGATATATAACGTTCAAAAGTTGAGCTGTGTAACGCTACTCATGTCAAGTTACAGATTACACATCATTATATTGGCATGTGCAAAATTGGTCAAATATTGTTTAAATGTTATTATTTTTGACAAAGCGAAATCAACTTACAGGGCAAGATGGAAGCCTGGGATCCTCGAGCGCCGAAAAGAATTGGAGTACTAGATTGCGTTTCTCACGTTAACACGCAACTGTAAGTATATACTGAAAATGTAGACGAAACATTTTGACATAGTAGATACTTATCATAGCAAAATTTGTGGCAAATTACCATGTGTTGTGAGAAATATATAGTAATACTGTACGAATTGAAGCGTAGCAATGTGCTATATAACGCTAAATAAGTGTATCTATCTTTAATAGGGATTTCTTTTACTGGCTTTTATTCGAAATGTATTTTGTTGGAAACAGCAGTGAAAAATGAAAAACATACCGTGTCTGGAATATTATGCATTTGTAATAAAACCGTTTTGTAGATCAAATATTATGGCGTTTCTCGATTCGTGCATATTAATGCGTGTTTGACTTATTTGCAAACGGCAAGTCGTTTTGCATTAAAATTTTTCTGTTTTTTATTCGTCATTTCCACCGCATTATCATGAAAATAAGTGAAGTTGTAGACTCAATCGTTCTCAGTGTTGTTCAATATCAAGTCTGGCCTTTAAAAATTCGCTCACATTGGCTGTAGGCACTGGCTGTGGACAGGTATCGTAATGTTTTGTATTTGGGTGTTACATTTTTTGCCTTGACCCAGGTGGTTTGTCTGATTTCTGATCGAAAAATAACGCAGAATACATGTTCGTTAAGTGTTTCAGCAGAAGGTTGGCTTCGGCTGAAACTGAGTTAAAATTGCCATATAACTATTGGCACACGTTTCTGTTAAAACTGTACACGCGCTTACATGTAGAATTATTAATTTTTGGCACAAAATATGTCATTAATTGCATTTGTTAAGCCGGGTTTCTAGATTTTGTTTGAAAAATTTTACGACTGCGTTATATCATGTTCGCCATGTTTTTGTACTGATTCAGGTGCTGCTATATGATATTCGTTCTTCAAAGCCAATTTTGGTTAGAGATCACCGCACTGGTTTACCGGTTAAGTCAATTTCATTCGTAGCGTCTCCTGAATCCGAACTGGTTATTTCCATGGACAGTCGTATTGTCAAACTATGGCATGAATCAAGCGGTACTCCGTACACTTCGATTGAACCAGGCACTGATTTAAATCAGCTATGCGTCGTTGATCAATCCGGATTGATGTTTATCGCCAACGAAGCTCAGAAAATTCTGACCTATTATTTGCCATCACTTGGAGCGGCACCACGTTGGTGTTCATTTTTGGACACAATTACTGAGGAACTTGAAGAGTCGAAAGACGACACAGGTGAAATTGTTTGAGACTACTTTTGTTACGTAGAAAGTTTTTGCTTTTGAGGCAGCTTTCGTCACGTATGTAGCAGGAGTTCGCAAGAATCCCTGTTCTGGCTGGAATTCCTGCAAAAATTAAAATTCGATTCCTCTTCCTTTTTGTTTCGAAAAATTAAACTCCCGTTCCTGTCTTCTCTGACATGTAGTTACTATTCTAACCGTGGTATGCCTTCATTTCGCTAAGCATCACCGCGCGCTATTCCAAATTTTTCTACTCGAAAAAGTTAGGAATGCATCGAACAATAATCGGCATCGGTCATAATCAGCACCTTTCGTGAGTATCGGCATCGGCACTGCAAAAAATTGCCGATTTTTTGCCGATATTTTTTGCACATAACAGCAAGTGTGAATGCTATCAATTTCATTTCTGGCCGCCTATCTGTGTGTCTGGTCAGGAAAACTGTTATCTGTCGTGTTTGTGTTTGAAAAAATTAATTGAAATGAACCGTTCTTATAAAATTTTATCGTTTATGATGGTTAGGGTTTAAGTCTTCATCTAATGATGTAGTGTAGAATCCTATCTGTTTATTAAGCATGTTGTACTAAAGTTGGAATCGGCATCGTTTAAAATTTTGGTATCGTCACATTCCTAAAAAAATCCCACCGTGTTCAGCCCTTTTCCAAAAATCTCTCTGGTTGTAATTATACTTGTAAAATGGAGGGACAAAAACATGGGTAACCATCACATCGAAGCTTCGAAATTCAAATTTAATCGCTTGTATACAACATGTAAGCACACTTTACACGCTATCTGTCGTATACGTTATTACTGAAAAATTGTACAAAAGTGTGTTTGACGTCCAAAAATAGTAAAGTTTTTAACGGGTAAAATAATCAACCGGTGGGCAAAATCGTTAATGGGGGCGGAACAGAGAGCAAATCGAGTTTGAGGGCTTTGGTTCGAGTGGGGCCGCCCAGTACCAGACTTCCAAGATATAGTTTTTTCATAACAGATAATTCTTTGTGATAACATTTTAGTACAGTGCTTTTTTCATCTGGTTCTACGTCGCTTGTACATTTCAGTGTACGACGATTACAAATTTTTAACGAAAACAGAACTGGAGTCACTTGGCCTCGATCACCTTATTGGGTCTGGTCTTCTGCGACCGTATATGCATGGGTTTTTCATTGATATGAGATTGTATAACCAGGTATTTTTAGGCATATGTAGCTTAGCATTTTCTTATTTGCTCCTTTAATCTTGATGTTTTAATTGGTCCGCTTGCTCGGCTTGGTTTATGTGTAATTATTGCGGATGTATGCTAAACGGATCACACGTTGATCGTTATATTACATACACTTGTAATGCTATTATAGTTTACAATATCGGAATTGCGGCTATGTTAATAATATCGTTAGTTTAAGTTATGTGTTATTTGTTTCTATTTCAGGCTAAATTGGTAGTTAATCCTTTTTCTTATGATGAACATCGAAAGAAGCGTCTGCGCGAAAAAATAGAAGAAGAACGTGCAAGCAGGCTTAAACCAAGAAAGGTAATTTCGTCTGCAAATAAAATAATTGAAGAAATTGTGCCGCCTAATGTTTTTAAATTATTAGGCTTATGTTTCACGGTTTTCAAAGACATTTTATGGTTTGCAACCTAGAATTTAAAGATTTGATTTCAGAAGTTACCGCCTGTGAATAAAGAATTGGCACAGAAAATAATGCAACAAACAAGCGATGATACGGTGGCTTTTAAATCTCCTTCATTGCGGAAGAAAAAGGTTAGTGAACCATAAATTACGAGTGTAATACTGTTTAATTTAGTAATGACTGTGTGTGAGATGTTCAAATACAACATTCGAGCAGATTTGCAAGTTCTGGAGAATGTATATAAGTTCACAAAAATACTTTTTGTGAAAACAATTTTAACCAGTTTTTCTGCCTAACCCAACGTTTTTCAATCCGGAAAATTCTACGGATGTTAATAGCTCAGTGTTATGTAAAATTAACTTTCAGTATGCTGCATACATCTGAGTCCTAACTCTTAATTGTTTTCTCAACAATAAGTTTCAGTTTTGTTTATAAAATAATGTGTTTTGCAGTATATAAAACTTTCTGGACGCCAACAATTAGTGTACCATATATAGCTTTTTGCCTTTTCAGTAAAATGTCGAAAATGTTTATTACTTTTTTGAAATTCTACTTCAATAGGCATCACGTGTACAAGAGTCATTGCTTTCTGATGAAAGATTCAATCAGCTATGGCGTGATCCGGATTTCGAAGTTGATCCTGACAGTGAACAGTACCAATTATTTAATCCTGTGCGAGCAAAACTCGACAAAATGAAAAGCAAATCAGAAACTAATGTCAGTGTACAAGAAGCAACAGCCGAAACTTCGTGTGATACTCCTGGAAAAGTGGTACTTACCAACGTGCTTAAAATTTGCAACACTAACCTCTCAAAACAATGCAATATGCTATTACCTAATTGCTGTGTTTATGGATTTAGTTCGTTCGCCTATTTTGCTTTGTACTACTCATATTTTTGAGTCCTATTCTCACGAGTAAGTTATGTTCGCAAATCCTTTTAAAAAGACGCCAGCTGCAAGTTCTCACTGTGGAAACTAATTTGTAAGCGTGGGTATGGCTTTACTGTTTTAGCGCAATGGGAACGGAGAATTGCAAGCGCATCGCCAGCAATTACACTCTACGAATTCGAGCGACAATAATTATTCGTCGTCTGATGATGATCGTGAATTCGTTCAGGTAAAAGTGTGTGGTATGCAATTTAGTGACTTCTACTTAACACAGAATTTACAGCACACGCTGCGTGATTATTTTCCTATTTTGGTAGGAATTGATGACAGTTTTTGTATGCTGTATTTACTTTGTAAAAATATAAACGGAGCAACTCCTGAGCAATTTAGATATGTGTTGTATGTTAATCGTGGCAAATCGATCAATTGCACCCCCCTCATATATTGGAAACAGAGTGCACCCATTTACATACATACTTTGTTTAAAAGTGATCAGGTACTCTTGTTTGAAGTAAGTATTTTGTTGGTAAGAGCAACATTCGAAACAGTTTGAAACTCAGAATGCGTCCAAATATACGGTTCGGTTTAAGATTTGCCAGAAAGTTGACATCCGGTTCTAAAATTAGGTATAAACATCTATTGAACACCAGAGGTCAACAACGGTCGAAAGAATATTTAAGTTTTTAGTACGAATCACAACTTTTGTAAATTCCCGGTCTAAAACCTGTTTGAAGCACAGGTTTGATTACGCTAAGTTCATCTACTACGGACTTGTCTTGCTATTTTGCAATTTAATTGCGAAATCTTTATTTCTCAGCAGTTCGGACTGAAAATGCGTCAGGCAGTATTTTGAACGGGATATCGTCATTCTTTATGCCGTGTATGCTAAGGTGCACATTAATTGGGACTGTGTTGAATGAAGTCACTTTGTTGTTTCTGCAGATTGGAATCTTTAGTATTCTCATGTGTGGAATGTTTGATAGTATGACTTCCTGTTTACGTTTTTGACTTGGTTTATAGGAAATGAAGCGCCGTCATAAACTAGTAAGGCGCAGTCGACGAAATTCCGAAGAACTTTACCCTGGTGATCCTGCGCCTAGCACGAGTAGTAGCGTTGAAAAAATTTGCGTTGTGCCTGAAAGAAAATTCGGTAGAAAACCCAAGACTGCACGCCCGCGGCCAGGATTGTCTCAACTACTTGAACAAACCGCTATGCGATCTGGACCGGCGGAGACTACTCCAAGATTGTTAGAATTGTGCGCCGGAGAAGAGTTTCGAGGTTGGGCCACCGAATTATCTGCTGTGAACGGTGACGTTAAAGATTTGAAGGCTGCAAAGGACACTACGCACCAGTAAGTTTGTCTGTCGCTTTCTCAACGCTGTAATTTTAACTTTCATGCTCTGCACATAATGAAGTCTATTACTTGGTGTGTAACTATGAAGCTTCAAAATACATTTTGTTTCTGCGAATAGAAAATCTCGTAAAAACATGCTAAAGTTAAGTACTATAATTGTCCGCATGTGCTTGCTACGGACGCACTAATGACAAACAGAAATTTCATATCCAAAATAAAGAATCAAAGCTAAAGCTGCGTGCCCAAGAATTATTTGCTGTAAACAAAAATTGTACAAATTTGGAATATAAATCTGGACATTATCTTAATGTTAATTTTAACGCGGACACAGGGTTTTGATTGTACTCTGTGTATTACGTAGATTGTGCTCTTGTTATAGGTTGTCACTTGCCGACCGATTATCAAAGTCTGACAATATAAGTACTGCCGTCACAGTATCCCAAAATGAAACGACTCAAGAGATATCTTATGTTCATGAAGTAAGCACAATTTTGTGGATGGATGGCCTTTGCCAACACCACTCGACTAAAATGGTTAAACACTGTGTTGCTTATTATGTCGCGTGCAAATTTTGCACAATGTTGCTGACAGTAAACTTTATGCGGGAAGTAAAATGGTTAATGTTTGTTATGTTCAAATTTTCCTCGTACCTTCGATTTCATGTTTTAATTTATTTATTCTGCTTATTTCAGAAAAAGTCCGTAAGAACCAAAACAGCAAAAGAAAAGGCTCATATGACAGAACGCAAACGTCTAAGGCGATCAACCGCCTCCGTAATGCCAAAACGCTTCAAGCGTGGTGGAATTCATATGAGAAGATAATATCTGATATTTCTTTAGTAAACTCGAAATAACTTTCATTTCGCTACTCAAATAAAAATTGAACCTTTAACAACAACATCTTGTTTTGATTCGGCTCTTCCTGGACCATTTCTCTACTAATATTGTATACTTGAAATTTCAAAATAATTTTTGTATGTAATTTCGGCCACTGTATAGATAAAAACATTTCACTCTGGGTATATTGCTGTCCCGTGGATAAATGGGACGCCCCTCAGAGTAACATGGGCCGTTATATTGATGGTGAATGGCGAAAGGTGATGACGGAATATTGTGTTGAAAAACAATCAGTCCAAATTAGCGCTCGCATCATCAACTGTGTGTAGCATCTATTGCGAGTTAGGTATTGGATTCGTAGCTTCTAATGTAGTCAAACTAAACTATGTTAACCCCTTCTCACATTGAGTTGCCTCTAGGCAACTAAGCGCAGTGTATATACGTTAAATAATGTATATCGCACTGTGTTTAACAATTGCAACACGTATACATAGTACTAAATCACCACAAGACGTGGGAGCCCCCTCGGGCTCGAGCGTCAAGCTCCGATAGCTGAGTGGTGATGGTATACGCCTCCCACGCCAGTCACCCGAGTTCGAATCCTAGCATAAAAGTAGGTCTCAGGGAAAATAGAAAATATTCATGTGAGAAAGGGTTAAGCGAAAAATTTTCAATTTACTATCTATAACCCCTTCTCACATTGAGTTGCCTCTAGGCAACTAAGCGCAGTGTATATACGTTAAATAATGTATCTCGCACTGTGTTTAACAATTGCAACACGTATACATAGTGCTTAATCACCACAAGACGTGGGAGCCCCCTCGGGCTCGAGCGTCAAGCTCCTATAGCTGAGTGTTGATGGTATACGCCTCCCACGCCAGTCACCCGAGTTCGAATCCTAGCATAAAAGTAGGTCTCAGGGAAAATAGAAAATATTCATGTGAGAAAGGGTTAAATTTAGAAGCGTGTTGAGAACGAAATATCTGCGCAGCACGGTGCTGCCGGAGGTGAAAAATACCCGAGCCAGAGCCGGAGGTCAGCGAAACTTACCGAAGCCGGAGCCCCCAACTACAACATATTGAAAAATTTACCCATTGTTCTGTGTCCTTGGGGTTTTAGCGTCATAGATCCAGGCTACATGTAGATTAAATAGCTGGTTAACGCGACTAAGTTTTTATTGAACACTTCCGACCTTTTTTATCAAAAGTAGGACTCAGGGAAAATAGAAAATATTCATGTGAGAAAGGGTTAAATTTAGAAGCGTGTTGAGAACGAAATATCTGCGCAGCACGGTGCTGCCGGAGGTGAAAAATACCCGAGCCAGAGCCGGAGGTCAACGAAACTTACCGAAGCCGGAGCCCCCAACTACAACATATTGAAAAATTTACCCATTGTTCTGTGTCCTTGGGCTTTTAGCGTCATAGATCCAGGCGACATGTAGATTAAATAGCTGGTTAACGCGACTAAGTTTTTATTGAACACTTCCGACCTTTTTTATCCTCAACAATAAATACTCCAAAGTATTCATATCATACTGTAGAGACCCAAATAAGAGGTTGGGGGACTGATATTTATCTGGCATCTCCAGAGGGTTATCCTATTCGGTTACGGACTGTTATTTATTTTTAACCGTCCCTCCGCCGCCCTTCGTTACTGATATACGGTATTGCAAGTATGTTGAAGTAAAGGTTTATTTGTCTTGTATCAATAGCTTGAGCGATAATGCATAGTTATACTTAGGAATGTACTTTCAAAACTTAAGTACGCTTTAAAATTTCGATCTCAACTTTATTTGCTCCTGGAGTCATATTTTTCAATTCATACTCAATACGGTAGTAACCCGAGCAAGAGGGATACTGCTATTTATTTGGTTCTCCAGAGAGTACCCCTTGTTATTCGGATACTTACTGTTACTGTACTGACCCGTATAAGAGGGGTGAGATAATTTTGGCCTCTCCAGGTGGCGCTCTCCCGTGTTACAGTTTACGGGCTGCTATTTAGCTTTAACCCGCCCTTGACCGCACTTCGTTATATCCGGTATTACAACTATCCGTTGAATTAAATGTTTATTTATCTCGTATCAAAATTCGAGCGATAATGCAAGGTTGTACTTAGTAATGTACTTTCAGAACTTAGGTATGCTTTAAAGTTTGCAACTCAACTTTATTTGGTCATGGAGTCATTTATGCACTATAATTAGTGATACTTAACATTTATGAACTGTATACTTAGGATTTATGGACTCTGTTTATTTACGTACTTATTATTTTAATACGGACTCTTTGGGACTCAAAATGGAAATCCTCTTCTTTTACCCCCTTGCGCTTATTCGGATCACTACAGTACTTAGCAAAAGTTGCAAATATGTTTCAGTAACGCAGTCCGTGAATAGAGGCAAAGCTCTGGGTAAATTTTCTTGAATATGTTGTACTAGGGGTTACCCGCAAGTTATAGCGAGCAAATCTTGTTTGTGCCTTGACACATAAGAAACATATTTTAAAAGCGCATTCTATGGCACTTTTCCTACTGGTCGTTTAGACATGCGTCAGTATTTTGGGTACAAACGAATGATTTTATGCAAACGAAACTTGCTAATGAGGAGAGTTTAATTTCGATGGCGAAGGGCGAATAAAAAGTGAAGAAAATTCACATTCCATGACATTCCTCGATTTTGTGATCGTGTGTGGCTTTTTGACACAGTCGCTGCCGCAGGTGGGAATTTAGGATATGGTTATTGGCTCTGTACAGCCGGAGGTTTCGGCTCCGGCAGAAAAATCGAGCTTTGCCTCCGGTGGAATTTTGGCCGGAGTTACCGGCAGTTTCAGCAGTGAAATTTTAAACAGTTTTACAATAATGTATCGTTTGATGCGTTCGATTTTAACTTACGGTATAATTTTCAGAAGTTATTAATGGTCGGATTTCTTGAAAATACATTTAATCTAAACTTGCTGGCAAACAGTTTTTTACCTCCAGCTCCGGTATTTTTACCTCCCACTGTACGCTAGTCGTTGCATGGATTTAAAAGATATGGTCAAATGTGGGATTTTAGGATGCGGTGGCAGGTAGAATTTTGTAATATGTAGTGTAGAGGTGAACGTTGCTGGGATGTGATCGCTGACAGAGTAAAAATATCTCAGACCACTTGTTTTTACTATAAGCGGGCATATTTAATAATTGCTGTAAAAAATTCGTGTAAACGATGCACTGGTACGTGGAATGTTTTAAAAAGAGCCTGTGGATATGCAATTATTACAAATTTAGGCAGCTTGAACATTCTATTGCTTTAAGCTAATGGCACACTCTGACGTCATTAGCAAGCGAACTGAAACCTGGTTAATAAACCGAAAGCGTAAGCAAACAAAACGCCAAAACCATGTAAAGATTTTCAGCCTTTATTGAATTTGACTTATTCCGCAATATTTGAAGCAGTATGAGTTTCTTTTACTCTTAAAAATTGTTTTATACATAAAAAGCAATTATTGTTTGCACAGATTTTGCGCTTAATTGCAATCTTATCGGCAGCGTTGAAAAGTGGTCGGTATATACACAGGACATCTAAAAATAATTTGTGGCAATATATAGAAATATTTAGTACGATTTGTTGAAATCTTATACATTTTGTTTAGTTTTTTTGCAACCTCTTCAGTTTCTGTTTTTGTCTTGGTACCGCGTGTACACAAACGAGCAATACTCTTTGAACTATTCCAGACAGTACGAAGAGCAATATATAAATGAATTGTGCAACTATAAAACACAATTTGTTGCAGCGTTTGGCAAATAAGGTATTTTAAAAATCTGCCATAATGTCCTAGGTTTGCTGGAATGTAAATGTTTTTAGTTCTTATACAGTCAGTTAAGAGCGTAGCCAGGGGGTGGTTTGAAGGTCAGTCTGTTCCTTGGTGAGTTTTGTCCAGAGGATTTGGGACGTTGTACACTGTAAATTCCAGTGAGTTAATTTTTAGTTAGAGCGAGTTGAATCTACTCAGAAGCCTGATCTCTGAATTATGTCTCTCAAAACTGAAAATTTTGCATTGATTGAAGTTTTATTCTGAGTTCATTGAATCTAATCAGAATTAAATCAGCTCAAAGTGAGTTAATATTGTCTGTTTATTATAACTTAGAAATAGCCAGAAATAACTAATTCTCTCCATGAGTTGATTAATCAACTCAGTGGAATTAATAGTGTAGATACTTTATAAAACGAACCTCCTTCGTGAAGTTTAACAAACCTAAGTCACTCCATCTAAAAACTAAATGTCACAATGACCATTCATATTATAAAAGTGCTATATTCCTCGTTTCAGCAAAAAACAGCTACCTATGCTTCTAAATTAAACTAAATTCCGCCACAAGTTTTGTCTATGAGACAAAGCTTATGGTTGAAATCTGCTTCAAAACAGTTTAAAATGCTATCTCAATTCCGAACCAATTTTTAACATTTGTTCAAAGTGGAAAATTTCTAAAACCTTTATTTTTATATATATAATTCGGTTCAGAGTATATTGTAATTTATCAATGAACACAGTAGTTAGGTTCTTCGATACGATATTCTGTTTTGCATGGTTTCATTATTCGTTGGCACACATTCATGGAAAGCATGATCATGTGAGTGTGCAATGGTTTGGAATAAAAAGTTGGCATTTACTTACCACTGCTAAACTGTCTGAAATTCTAAAGTCACAGGTCGGTGCTTAGTGACTGAATATCGAACCACTCGGTTGGAGGCGCGGCTTAAATACGGCCTGATGTTGAACGACAATGTTAATTTTTTACACCATTGGATCCAAATACCATATATTTATTCACGCAAATCGTTATCAAAAACTAGGCTTATCGTGAAACTGAATATTAATAGTTTTCCGCTGTAGGAAATACAACCGGGTCCGAGGGAGGAAGGGACGGAATGGATACGGCTAAGCAAAGTACGGGTATAGTTTTTCTAGTTTTTAGGGACATGCTGTTCGTCATTTTCACTGTGTGGAAGATATGTGTTATTATCATCGACAAATTGATATGAAGCAGACTACTGATTCTTCGGTTACGAGCGACAAAGACATAAATGTGGGCAGAAACCTAACCAATCAAAAGACAGCTACACAAAAAGATGAACCAGTAATGGCAGCTGCCCTTGGATCGCGACTAGGTGAAGGTTTAGGCCTGTAGCTAAAGAGGGGTTAGCAAAAAACATTTGCCCCCCCCAGAAAATTAGTAGCCTCGCTAAGTTTATCTTGTTTAATTACGGGTGTGTAAGCACAAGGTTTTGATAAGGGGGCGATGTATGTGTCCCCTCTTGGTTCGAGCGAACGAAAATTTTTTCAACTGCATGTATCTTCAGTGATCGGGTTAGCGTTACCTAAATTTCTGAACGAGTGCTTGCCCTGCCATGGAACCAAACTAAGACTACTTTTATTGAAAGTTCAAAGATTCCCACAAAATGGGATAAATCTTGTTTAGGCTTTCAAAATGCATCTAGCACTTTCACTGTGCTTTCCAGTGAGTTGATTTTAACTCAGAATAAGTTGAATCGCTCAGTCTGAGTTAGGACTTGACCTAAGGTTTACTGTTATTAACTTTGAAATAACTAGCTTTTCGTCTGAATTGATTAATTAACTCATTGGGATTTTACAGTATTCTGAAGCGTATGGTACGGCTGTGAGACAAATAATATGTGAAGGATAAACAGCTAAACGTTTGATTTTAATTCCGTAATATGTATGAATATCATTTTACAAAATTGTAATATTTCGCCCGTCAGACAGACACAAAACCAAAATTATGTATATTATGATTTAGAACAAAAATTTCGTACGGTCCCACAGTCCAAAACATGTGAATCTACCGCTTAGCTCGAATAACACAATCTGCTCTGCCAGCAACTAGAGTTTATATACTAGTATCCGGTGGCGGATCCAGGATCTCAGAATGGGGGGCTCCAAAATGTCCCTGGTAACGAGCTTGTTTTTTAACACACTGTGGACCGCGTACATAAATCCACACGCAAACCACGAATTATTGCAATAAAATTGACTTTAAAGAGTGCGACAGTTCAACTGAGATTAATCACAAATAAAAAATGGCATAACACCTCATGCATAAACAACTTTGTGACCTCTAGGATCCGAGTAATGTCTCGGTAAAAATTTTGGTAGGCGTAGGAGATATATCCCATTACCCACCTAACCATCCCTTTGCACACGCCCCATGTTCTTTTTCATACAAAATTGCAAAAGAAAAGTTTTCTGCGTTTGCTTTGTGGGAGAAGTAACCTCAGTGCCGGAACAGACCGGGGTGGGGGTGCCCCTGAACTCCCGGGTGGAGGCCCCCAAACATACAGGTGGATACAAAAGTATTCGGGGTTTAATCTGAGGTTGTATGCCTCACGCTAGTGTTTAATAACTGTGAAGACACTCTTCTAAAAACGGTTTCACACACAAGTTGCCAAATGGTGGATCTATCACATTTCGCGTGCAGTCGAATATTTTTGACATTTTCTGCTAAAATAGCTGAACAGCTCATATTTTAGGTAAAAACTGATACAATGTTCATGTGATTTACCAGGGAAGGCAGCGCACGGCACACCTTATTCTAAAACTATTTTTATCACCGTTCTTGAATATTTCAGTTTGGATGACTTATATATAATCTCAAGTAAAATTGTAGGCTATCCAGCGTAACAAGCGAGAAAATTTGTTCACATTTAGTAACCAGCGGTTATTTTAAGATTTGTGTAGCGTGTGAAGCCATTAAAAGAATCACGGGAAGGTAGAATAGTCTCAAAAACTCGCTAGCGAAGCGACCAGGAAGCTAGACGCATTTCCAAACTTCGGCAGTTTTGTTTCAACCGGTTTCTCCCGTTTGCGATTGACATTTCGTCTCTCACATTTTGTCTGCGTGCGCATCTGTTAACCTGATTCCCAAAATGGATTTTCTTGAGATTTTGTTGGGGGGCCTCGGTCTGAGTGAGCCCCATGGATACGCCATTGCTAAAAACATTTCGTTTAGCTGATGCTATACACCTGCAACCATTGTAACTGTGCAAGACTTTTGTTACGGAACATATATAGCGTACTCCAGCATATATACTTTTGCAAAAACTATATATAACTAAATTTAAAATAGCCTGGTAATTTAGAAAATATACAGTAATGCAAGATTTATCATTCAATTGTAAGACGGATTTTATAAGTTGCACGTTAAATGTACTTAGATTTAAGACACAGGCTTAGTTGGTAAACCCATATTGTTAACATGGACCAGAATACATAAACGTCAATTGCCTTATTAGGTTGCATAAATGTTTCCTCCACCAAGTTTACGTTTGCAACAAAATTTGATCCATTACTCAATTATAATGTTACCAATTATCATAGCAGCGTAGTCAAGTTTTAAAAGTGTATTCCTGAAATGTACTTCAACTACACAGATTCGATTAACTACCTATTTGTTTCAGATATGACAGTTATCTTGTTAGATAGCCCAAAAATACTGAAACTAGCTGTTTTTGTCGATCAAGCGCTATATATGCGATTTCTTAGGCGACATGGCAAGCATTTGGCTGACGAAGAGCTACAGTATTACATATTTTCGTTGATTCAAGTAGTACGTTGAAGTTAATATCAGAAATCGGAAACAGTTCGTGTTTGGAATCGTGTCAAAATTAAAACGCTATATATAACGCTTTTTACTTTTTAAACAGCATTTTTCAAAAAGGCTTTTTGTAATGTAAAGCTGGCACGGCAAAACGCTGTTTTACAACACTTTTTAACGTTTGTCAAAACGCTATTTTAGCATAAGTAAAAGTGCTTATATTCTTTACAAGGGATAGAAATAAAAGTGCAAATATTATGTTAGTGATCGTTCACTGAAGCATTGATTGTGAACTCGATTTTTGGCCCCTAGCAACATAGAGAAATCAGACGTTTAGCTTCCGTCGCAGTGCAGGCGCAAAACAGAAATTTATTATTAAAGCCTCTTGTTTTTAACTTTAAGGTGCAAACCGTGTACTGGTCTGAGTCACTGAAACCTAAGTTGGTCATTCACCTAGTGGAATACGTTGTTTTCAAAAAGGATCCGGTAGGTGCGTTCACTTTTTCGTTGAATATTTTCAGTTAAATGAGACGACAAATTAGCTGAGTTGTAGAGACACGACTTTAGTTCGATTTTGAGTTAAGCCGACGTTCTGTTTAATTTGTGTACCTTTAACTTATTTAAGCCAGAGGTTTTTAATAAAAGTTTTTACTTACGAAATTAATCTATGTTGCCGGAAATAGGCACTATTTTAAGCTTGTCCTGGGGATGCAGTGTAGTGAATAGTTAGCGTGGAAAATGCTCTTTGACGGACCCCTTGGACCTTTAGACTGCTTTCTGACTTCGACATAAGTTATGTCTCTGCAACCCAGTCATTGTTTTCCAATCTATTAATATTTTTCCTGGTGTGACATTATTGCACTCATTTTGTATTTAAGTTCCTAATCGCTTGTGAACACTCAAATTTTTCTTACAACACAATAAATAGTCTCGTCGGTTTCGTTCAACTTGCTTTAAACGTAAAACTGTACTTAAAATTTGTATGAAAAATCTGCTGAACACAAATCAGCCAATGCAGCAAGCAACTGCTAGAATTCAAGTTTGAGTTATGTGAATAGTTAGTTTTGCACCAGTCGACCGTTATAAAACTCGCAACCGTTTGGCATTTTAGCTATGCTCCTACTTCAAAGATTGTAATAATCTACATTCATCGCCACTTGTGGATGTCAAATCATTGTCAGGGCGGGTTATATACTTTAATAAAGTTATCCAAGGATTTTGCTTAGATTATAATGCATATGACCGTTCACCATTTTACTTCACTACATACCGCATCAAAGTAATATATAAAATCACGCGAGCGAATCGAGCGAAAAGCCAGTGCAATTCTTGTATTAAAAATGATTTAAATTCCGCCGCGAAACTGTCGTTTTGATAAGTTTTTAAGTGGTCACAGACACACTTGTATACTTTTCTAGGGTATCGACGGACATAACAAAATCCTCCCCGCTTCCTCGTACATTTTAAACTATAACGTGCGTTGCTGCACTGTAAATTCAAATGAGTTGATTATTCAATTCAGCTAGCTAGTTGTTTATTACTGAATTAGTACCAGTAATAGGTGGGACTACATTTATTGAGCGAAGCTCGAACACATGTAAGCAATTAAGGTAATATGCAAATTAGTTATTAGCTAACTATTCATTTATCGGTTTTGGAGGTTTGTAAGCAATTTCCTCAGATTCCTCGCACCCAAAAACACTTCAGCCACCCTATAATTTTTGGAATAATTTAAAAAGTCCTAATTTTGTCTTGTCAATTAAGCTAATATGCAAATTACTATTAGCTAACTATTCAATTATCGGTTTTGGAGGTTTGTAAACAATTTATTCAGATTCCTCGCACCCAAAAACCTTCAGTGAGCCCTAAAAATTATTGAAATACTTTAAAAAGTCCTAGTTTTGTCTTGTCAGTTAAGCTAATATGCAAATTAGTTATTAGCTAACTATTCAATTATCGGTTTTGGATGTTTGTAAACTATTTATTCAAATTCCATGCACCTAAAAACCCTTTAGTGCTGAAATTATATTGCTTTTAACCTTAATAATTAGTGAAATATTGTAAAAAGTCCTAATTTAGGCTTATAACCTATGCTAATATGCAAATGATCTATTAGCTAACTGCTCAATCATCGGTTTTGGAGGTTTGTAGACAGTCTACGCAGATTTCTCGCACCCAAAACCCTTTAAAGCTAAAACTAGATTGCTTCTAACTGTAATAATTAGTGAAATATTGTGGAAAGTACTAATTTAGGCTTAATTAATTATGCAAATTAGCCTGTAGCTAATAAACGGCTTAAAATTTTAAAACCCCAATGCGAGGTTAACACCCCAGGATAATTGGCTTTCAAACAGAAAAAGTATATTAAAATCGGTTCAGCCGTTCCTGAGATTCTTTTCGGAAGGACAGACGGACAGACGGACAGACGGACAGATGGACGGACGGACATCCACCTTTCGACCCCCAAGTACAAAACATAAAACGCTTCGCGAAACTCCGAGCTTCGCTCAATGAATCAGTAAACCTGATAGTCCTAACTCAGACTGAGTGATTTAACTCATTCTGAGTTAAAATCAACTCACTGAAATTCACAGCTACGAATAATTGAGCATAGGTAATAGCATTCTATATTGTTGCTACCAATTGGCTCGTGTTCCTTAAAGAGTTACGAGGTTTAACTCATGTAAAAGCCGTTACAACTTAAATAAACGTCAATTCAGCAAATCGATCCACTGATAAATTTAATGTTTTAGGATGATTTGAACCTAGCTCATCATGGCAAAGACATGACAAGATATCTTCCGCTGTTTTGTGCGTACCAAAAACGGCTACAAAATCGTGTATGGAACCACGCTACATTATTGTCTGGGTATAACTAATAAAACTTATCTCAATGCCCTTTGTAGTAATTTGGCAATCTTTAGTGATTATACTAACCTTTGCATTAAGATTCATATATACAATGCAGTCGTCATTTACTGAGAGAAAACTTAACGAAGACAAATATGGTATAACATTTCAGCGTTCAATTTATTAAATCAGAGCAAAACGTTTATTCACCCGAGTGCCGCCGGAGGACTGCCGTTTGACTCGTGTAGAAAAACGACCTTCTGCTTTAGCTAATAATCGAAGTCTTGTGTCGAAATAACTTTTTCCTGGTGCTCCGACAAATTTGGTGCAAAAATTTCTACAGCATTTTCATAAAAGTTGTGTCATTCAACGTCAGTCTGTAAAGTTTCGGGCTTTCAATTGACGAAATGTCATGAATAAATGGGCTTAAACACAAATTTTGGGCATCGCATTCCAGACTGTTGTTGAACATTATCAAACCCAACATCATTTGAACTTACCTAGTTCTGTTTCATCTCCGGCCCCAGCAAAATTTTCTGACCTGATCAGCGGTCAGGACTGGCATATTTTATTGCCGATTGCACCATGCATTCTATGACAAATAATTGTTAGTTGAACAACTTTGTGGTGTGCCAATTTTACTTTCAATTTTAATTGCATGTAGCTTGCCAAACAAGTGATGGTTCGAAAAATGCGTAGAACAAGTTATAGTTAAAAAGCTAAAATGCCATTAAACCTAACCTTTCCTATACACGAGGTTTCATTGTCTTTTGCCTCAAACTGGCCAACGTAAAGAACGGGAGCGGAACTGTATTATAAGCATACACATAAGCCTAAGCCTAAGTCTAAGCCTAAGCCTAAACCTAAGCCTAAAGTTTAAGAATGAGCATATACTCCAAGCCTAAGCCTAAGCCTAAGCCAAGCAAAAGATTAGTCTAAAGTTTAAGCTTACTCTATTGCAACCCCGCAGAAAAACGTTCCGCCCCTGATCTTTACATGGACCCTCAAACCTAAGTATTTTCCGTCCAACAAGATAGATTGAGGTTCCATTACATAGTGAATCAATAAGTAAAAATTGATATTTCAGATATGATGTGTATCAGGATGGTGAAAGGCAGTATACAGGTATCATTTGTTAGTAACGTAACATTAAGTCTAACAAACATTGATATGATATTATTACCTTGTATAATTGCTTTGCCCGAATAAAATGGTAGGGTATAAAGGGTCTTCTATTTTGAGTCCGAATCAACAGAAGGTTATATTCTTCATTATCAATTAATGTATGCCATGGTTAACGCTTATACGATTGCATATTTTTGCCATCGAGGCAGATGTCTCGTACGCACTCTATTGGATTAGTTGGAATAGCATTATACTTTCTAACAAATTTAATGTCACTGCTCTTCGGCGTTCTTCGGGGTAGTATATAACGCACCCCTTAACTGACAGGCATGATTAATTTTATTCAAACCAGGGTACAGTCAAATGATAAACTTGTGCAAAGCCGCCATTAGCCCATAGCTGATAGAAAGTGTGATTGTTTAAAACAAATCCACTATTCTCCAAATCCAAATGATTCAGGTTATGCAACGACTAAAACGATATGTACACCGTTGTCTTGTTCGTTGGTTGAAGCGGTTAACTTCAAAAGTGCTTACACATTGGCGCATGAGATTGGTCACTCATTCGGTAAGATGTAGATCTTGTTCTCTCGCGGGGGTATTGGTGACAGAGCGAACCAAAACTGAAACATTTTATTATTATTATTATTATTATTATTATTATTATTATTATTGTTGTTGTTGTTATTATTATTATTATATATATGCAGAATTAGTCGCTATAAAATTTGCCTTCTCTAAAATTGCCTTGTTTTCCTCAATTTGAAGTCTGACTAAGTGCCAACCTCCAATGAAATTTTTTTTGCAGACGCGGTTGACAAAATTATATATTACTAAAAGTGTATAAATTTCAGTGTACTTTGGTTTTTAATTCCAAGGCAATGCAAAATATACTGTTATATTTTAGGCTTAGAGCACGATGGAGTGGGAAACACATGTAGTTCAACGTGCTGTGTAATGAGTCCCATTATTGTGTCTGGACAACAAAACTGGTCAATATGTAGTCAGAACGAATACACTTCGTATCTCAAACAACTTCAGTAAGTTTTGAATATGACACTTAATTTAACCTCATAGCCGAAAAGCGGTAAAATACAGAGCTTCCTATAATTTTACAGTTAGCGTTGATTTTATCTTGAAGAAACTTGATTACAGAATCTTCTAACTTGCATTTCTAAATTCAGTTGCGGTGTTTATTTTTGTCGGTAAACTTCGTTGCCTCAATATATTACGCGGCACGACTAGCAGCAGTATTTTCTCCTATAAATTTTGTGTCGAGTTTCAGACGGGGAAGATTCAGCGAAATTGGGTACCGCTAAGCTTCTGACAATTGGAAAGAAAGTTTCGCGCAAGCCGTAGAAATCGCATCAAAATTTAAACCATGATGGAATGGCAGTTAAACGAGGCGCAGTCTCGAAGGCAGCTCAACTTTTCTAGGAGATGAAAAAGCATTTTAGGAAGTGTCACGTTTATTGCCCAAGTAGAGACGGGGTGCTGGCTAGCTCCCCTAGAAATTTTTTTATACCCTAGAAATGTTGTAGCATCTTCTGTAAAGTTATGTAAAATCACCGCATGACCCTGACTGTCCCCTCACATGTATTCATGATTTAAATTATTGCAGTTAAAGTAAAGCGAGCCGTTTGACAAATGTTAACATTTAAATCCTTAACCAAATTGGTTTGGTAATAAAAGCAGAGCTCATGCATTTTGAGCCTCACCCCTTGCCCAGTTGTTATGATTGGTTGATGCATGAACAATGAACAATGTACGGATACTTTTTGTTGTAAACTCCAGGCAAACTTCGTACTCGTTGTGTTTGGAGGATCTGGCAAACTATAAGCTAGCAATTCGAAACAATATTGGATTAAAATATCGCGTAATTACATACAAAACAACAACACTTCCAGGTCAGCGATATACTATTGACGATCAGTGCCGTAGTTACTTTGGTTATTGTTACCAGCATGTCCTGCGATATTCTGATCGGCCTGAGGTCTGTTTACAATCGGAGTCTGAGTTTTGTTTGCTTTAAGCTTTTATATCTTGTGCATGCTTTAAGCTTTAGCAGCATATGTCTTTCTTTATTTAGGGTCGGATTTTGGGTGAATAAAGAAATGTATATATTCATAGTATCATAATTGTGCTATGAATTTTACAATGCTGATTGTTCGCATGAAGTTGTGACTGTTTGTTTTCTAGCTGAGTAGCTGAAAAATATAACGCGAATCCAAAACATTTAAAAATTTGCTGCTTTAGTACAATTTTAACGGTAAGATTTTTCAAAAATTGTGTGAAGAACTATTTACAACGCACCAAAACTTGGGGGTTAAAGCATATTTTCTTGAATTACTTGGTTATTTTTAAATCTAAGAGATTCAGCTTGCAAAATTGCAACTTAATATGCACGCAACCGTCAACAAGCATTAAAATTATTTTGAATGCACTGTTATAGAATATGCGCATTTTCGGAATTGCAGAGTTTATCGCAAATTTTATTTTTAGTCAATTTGCGAACAAGCATGGTGCAGTAATGGAGGTCGATTCATGAATGCTTCCCACGCTGCGTTGGATGGTACATACTGCGGACCTAACAAGGTTTTATATTGTTTCTGTAATATTATTCTCTTAAGTTTATGTTTCATTCGAAAAAATTATCTTAATTTAAAGCAAATATGTGATCAAGAAGAAAATGTCAGAAGCCCATCACTATGACTTGTTTATTTTATACGTCAGTATAAACTAAATTTACTACGCACGTATTAGTATATTTTTTCGACTGTTTTCTTGCACCATAACAGACTGAAGAGTGAATTGGTATGTTAGCATATTAATAAGCAACGAGCACTAGTGACGGGTTTGTGATAATTTGTTCATGATCGAATATCGGGTATGAACCAGGGGTGTACTAAACTGGTCAACGAAACTGATTACCTGATTTTACGAGCATCAACACATAATTTGGTAATTTGGTTTTTATGCGATTATCGAGTAGTCTGACATACTTGAGTCATGCGAGAAGCCTCAGGGACGAATCCAGAAAAAATTTAAACGAAGTTGACGGGTTAAAATTCGCGGCACATATTGAATAAAAATTCTATTAATATTGGATAGGTGCGAATGACGTTTCACTCCAGAATGATACAAAACGGCTTTACGGGTCCACAATGAACCATTTCTGAATTCGCACCTGAGGCTGCGTTTAGCAACCCAGCTCACACAAAGATGCTTGCGATGGTGTACCAACGGTCTTGGACGACCAGTTTATATGCGTTTTTCGAGTATTACTTAATTTTATTTGCAGTGGTGTCAATCAGGATCATGTGTAATAACACAGGCTTCATATCTTGTCTCTCGTCATGGGTCGTGGTCTGATTGGAAAACTCACGAAACTCAATATTTGGGCGGTTCAGACTCAGCAAATTGCCCGTTGCCAGAATGTTCGCGATGCTTAATATCTGGTCAAGTATCGGTCAAAGTTGTACAACGTGTATGTGATAATCCTTCGTAAGTTATCTTGACACATATTCCAGATGGCGTACACTAAGCCGGGGGCGGGGTCGGAATTAACCACCTAAGTTTCTGGAAAGAGTAAAAAACGCACCTTTGCAGGCTGTAAAAGAATGACCTGTAAAACAAAACTATTTCCCGTTCGTAATGCTCATTACCAAAAACGGTTAGAACTGGTTAACCCCAAAAGAAATTATGTATCCTATCTACGCCCGTGGCATCTTCAAAAGTGGCCTTACATTATATATATTCGCGATTGTTTAGAAATTTATCGCTTTTATGTTTTAGGTGTTATCATTTGTAAGCTTCGTTACAAAGCTTATTCGAAATGCCACTTTATTTTTTTATTTTTCGAGCACCATAGTTAGATTTGGGTGTTTCGCTATCTTTATCGTGTGACATTAATAGCTTAATCAAATACAGTTTGCTTTCGCTAAACCAGTTTTATTTTGAGGCAGTTAACGAGTTTTTAGCAGTTAGCAATGTCAGTTTTGCACAGTCAAATTTTCTTATATAGTTACTATATTTGAATATAACTTATTTTATACAGTTTCATGATGATATTGTAGACCAAATAACGGAGGCAAGAAATGTCCAGGCAACGGATTTATTGCTTTACCTTGCAGCACAACGGTTTGTATAAAGTATCGAACTTTAGTTTGAGCAGGTCATAAAATACGGCGTAAATTGAAAGTTAAAATTTAACTTCATCTTGTTTGGTTACTGATTTTAATTTTTTTCAATCCACACTTTGAGTACTTTAACTTGCGTCCTTAATCTTGCAATATAAGACATAGATTTTATGAACACTAATAAAGATTTATCGACTAGAGATATAATACTTATTTTGACTCTGTCTCAAAGGTGATACTGCTGTTATTACGATTCTTTCTCCGGGTATAGCACACTGTTTTCAATCAAAATTACTAAATATTGCGAAGTCTGGTTGAAATTTTGAATTAAGGCAGCGAAATTTTACTACATTGATTTAAAACATAAACATAAACTACTGTAGACGTGTATTGGTACTTCAACGGACGTATATGCATCTCACGTTTGTACAAAACTGCGTGCGAAATATCCTTCACATCCACGTGCGCGACTATTTAGTGGTCACGGGATACAGCGTTAGTATTTAATATTAAAACTATACTTTTGTATCCCGGTGTTGCAGGCGAAAATATGATTCCGGACTGCCACTGGTTGATCTTTGATTAGAAAAATTTTGACCTCCACGATTTTTACATTTCAAAAATAAATCGTTAATGTAAAATAGTGTGTGTGTTTGAATTCAGTCATGAAAAAATATATTATAGTGTTTTTATCATGTGTTAATTTTATACAAGCCGATTTTTGCTAAGCATATTCAGTGTCTTTGCCTGTAATTTGAGGCACCGAACAAAATTCCTGCGTTATTTGGTGCAAAATCATCAATTCAGACATGATATACACATTTTTCGATCAATTTCCAAACGGTACGCCATGTGTCAATAGCTCAAGTGCAGCTGATAATGAAACAACTTATTGTATCAACGGAAAATGCACGGTAAGCAGTTGTGTTTATAAAATATATGTCTTTAAGTTATGTCACACGCTTACGAAAGCTATTCATAGATGTATATAATAATAAACTTCAGTTACACCTATAAAATGCGTCGTTAACTTTATCGTGTACCCCGTATGTGGAAATTGGCGACGCCTATTTATTTCCAACTCGAGTTTGGAAAAACCTTTCAGCAAAAGGAAATTGAGTTTCAAAAATGTTTCAATTTTTTTCATCTGTCGATTTTCTAAACTCGAATGGTATGTTGATAAGATAAATTTGGACACAAATTACTATATGCAAAAACGAAAACAGATCAAAAAAGAAATTGAAACACTTCGTGGATTGAATTTCCCACCGCTGTTGAGGTTTTAGTCAAACGACTGGGGTCCACTTCGAGGAAGCAAAAGATTGCTTTACCACAATGCTAGATCATTGTTAAAAAGCGGCTTTCTATAAAGACAAGATTAACGATGGTATACATTCTGTTCATTTTCTAAATACTTTTACAAAAATCGTTCGTAAACGAAAAAGTGAAACTGGATCAATTTCCGCTTGGCAACAGTTTGTAGATAATTTGCAACAATTTCGCTCGGTGTTTTTTCGTTTTTAGGTTTATATACTAATTATCGTCGCAATAGTTGTTTTAGAATCTCAGTTGTCCTTGGATTGGAGCGCCTGGTTGTGGAACTTCGTCAGAAAGTGAAATTCATCCGAATACAGGTAGTACCGTGCTAGTGGGTCTATTTTTCTTTTTGAAAACCGTCAAAATTTAACTCAAACAGCAAAATAACTCGTTCTACTTAATATATTTTAATGTAAATCAGACCTATTTTCAAATACTTTGATGCATTTGTACGTGAAAAAGTTTTGTTATCGCGCACAGACTTCTAAATTTTTTCAGGAATTCCGTTGACCTGCAAGCAAAGCCGAAAAATTTTAAGATGAACAAAATGTTTTTCGGGGGGGGGGCTGAGCACGCCATTCTTCTCGTTAGCGACGGGTCCGGCGGAACGCCTGACGTATGACAAATGAAAAACATTGGACTTTTAAGCGTTTTGTTAATAGGCTAAGGTTATTAGAAGGTAGATGCTAAGCTTATTAACCTAAGACCTACTTTGTTTTATTGTTTTAAAATACGTTTCCGCCCAATAATGTACATCTTGCACATAACGAGACATTTTTGCGTTGGCTAACCACACATTTTTCTGCGGTTAATTTTTGGTTTTATATATTTTTTGACAAATTTGTGCAATCAAAATATATTCGTATCGTTTGCTGGCTTCAGTGACATCTCGAACTACGACGCCCATTCAGATCCATAGAACAGCAGTCATCATAACATCGCCATCAACAACAACACCAGTAACTACTACTTCGACTACAACCACGACAACAACAACAACAACACCAACAACAACAACGACGACGACAACAACTACAACTACAACAACAACAACAGCAACAACAACATCAACAACAACAGCAACAACAACATCAACAACAACAACAACAACAACAACAACAACAGCAACAACAACAGCAACAACAACATCAACAACAACAACAGCAACAACAACAATAAGAACAACAACAACCACCACAACCGCAAGAGCGCCAACAAATATTACAACAAAACCAATAACAGCAACATCAACAACAGCAAAATCAACATATTTCAGACATACACACTCATGGCGCAGGGTGTTAGGCAACACCGGCCTAACATCCACAATACAACCGTCTTCAATCAGCAACACTAATATGAAGTTTTTAGACAGCAAACGTAGGAAAAATTTTCGTAGCAGCTTTCAAGCAACAAAACGCATTCGAGGGTCGGTTCCTGTCGCTCCTAAACCGGGTTCATGGTCTTCGTGGGGCAATTGGAGTTGGTGCACACGAATGTGCGACGGCGGTAAACAAGCCGGCACAAGAACGTGTCACCCTCGTAGTGCGGTGTGTAGTGGTCCCAATGCCATAACTCGAAAATGTAATACACGGCCGTGTGATGGTGCTTAATAGTCTTGGTGTGAATAAATTGGTTAGAATAGACTTGTGTTAGTCTACAATTAAATATCTTCTTTGCGGTTTACTTTAATCTAAATATGCGTTTTACAACGCAGCGCATACTTTTACCGTTACTAAGATGTCTACTTACGCTGTGTACGAATTTCTACCAAAACGATCGCACTCAATCACATAAACCGAGGACAATTCGGGGTCTTCATCCTTTGAAATTCAGAAACCAAAATTGAATTATGTGACATTTCGAGTCCTAGTGAGACACTATCAGCAACACACAATATACATTATTCTTAACGGAATCAAGACGTTCAAAACTCTTTATTTCCCACGTTCTATCGATTTTAAGCTTATACTATGCCCAAAGCCAAAGCTTCTAAAGATTTTCGCACTTCGCTCACACTTGTCGTATACAAGGTGAATTAATAAGTTTATATTTTGTTGAAGCATCTCATTCTCTTATTTCTCAACAACTCGGACGCCGATTTTCAGCTTGTGCCTCACCCCTGTCTTGGAAAACTCTCAGGCGATGCCCTCCCGGATGATCTGCGGTTGGTTGGAATTTGAAAGCTTCCATCTCATGACAGCCCTGGCCCAAGTTAGCTTGAGGTGCGTAACAGTGGTAAAGCATAAACCTAATCCTAAGACTAATTCTCAGCACATCGATAATCCGATGACTAAACTAAGTGTATCGCACCTAAAGTAAAGTCTAAGCAGAAAATTAGTCTAACGTTTAAAGACTGAACTATAATCCCGCGAACAAATGGCTCACCTCTCAAAGTTAAACATAAGCCACATCCCATTAGACCGTGTTTGTAACATAAATATTTACAGATTTCGAACACCATGAAAACAACGAGAAATTACTTGCATTGAACATACGTGTTTTAAAATAAAGTATCCAAATTTAATATATTCACAGATGCGAATACTATGAAAACATAAAACAGCAAATTATACGAATTACAGCTCGAACCTCCTTTTAAAATTATGTATCCGGTGGCTTCAAGAGGTTCGGAAATTAACTGACGCTGCTCTTTGCCATATTTGGTTTTAGCCGGATGATCGTATTGACTGTAATCTAAAGCGGTTGCTAACGCTTCAGCAAGAGACTCACTAACTATTGGTGAACACCAAGATGGTGCCAAGGCTGGACTTGAGGTTTGCGATTTGTTTTCATTTCGTTGACGACAGCAAAAATTGTTTGAACTTGGCGCACAAATATCGTTTGTCAAATTCGATGTGCATCCTTCAAGCTCTTTTGATGCTAGTTGACAGGGATCTTGGCAACGACCTGAAACGTTGAACAGTAGACTTGTAGGAGTTTGGCTGAAAATATGACTTCTTTTTCAGCTATAAAATTTTAGCAAAACCTTAATGGATATTTAGCGCAGGCTTATGGTCACCTTAATGTTGTCTGAATCACTACACTGTGACGACTTTTGGACTAATCACTCTAGATTGCCTTAAAGGGCGTTCCTTCAACCCCAGACATATATTCAGATTGACACAACATTTTCAGTGAAAAATTGGTATAGGCCTTAATTCACAAATTTTTTCCTTTGTGTTGTTCATGCAACGTTGTCCAGAGTGTCTGCGTTTATCACACTTAAAAAATTCGCTTTCAGCGGTATTTTTGCGTCAACTTGCTGTAATTCTTGTTTTATGTTAGCAGAGGCCTTAGGAAAACTAGGATCAATTTACTTTACACCATGTAGATAAATTTTTAAGCCTCTGCTGGCAAGGTGGGCTGGTTCCTGGCCTGGGCTTCTCGCACGATGTTAGCGCTTGGTTGTACATGGTTTATACGTTCAGGTTGCAGACCAATAAAACAACTGTATATCTATGGAACTCAAAAATATGCGTTTCCACCGGGCCTACACAAACCAAAATTTTGTATTGACAATTACCGCCATAATAGCATTCAGCTTCTTGATCATGCACAGTTTTTCTTGCTTTTCTTGTTATTACTGCAGTGACCCGAATATGAGCTTGGTAATGTGGGGAATCCTCAATTTGAGTCCCAGTCAATTGAGAGTCCGTATCTCTATTAATAAGAGTCCGTAATACCTTGCATATCGCACAAGTTTTTGATACAAGCAAATAAACGTTTATTTTAACGAACAGTTGCAGTAGCGGATAAACATTAGTAACGAAGAATGGCGGAGCGTGAAAAAAAATAACAATTCGTAACCGAATAAAAGGGGGATACCCTCTCGATAGGCCAAATAGTCTCCCCCTTTCTTTCGGGACACTACAGTATGTGTGTTCAGGTGGAATCTACAATACCATCCCTTTATCTTTTTAATGTGAATGAATATATAAAAAATAACTGCGCTGAGTCAGAGGTTGTTTTCTGTTTACCAAACGCGCAAACACCAATACTAGCTTTCGAGGCGAGATTACAAGCACGACCATTATCAGCAATGGTTCCGCATGCTCTAGGACAGAATTCGCGTTTTCGTTCTCTGAGCTGCTCTGGCGGATCGTCAAATACGTATGACCATTCGATAGCGGCGTAGCATCGTGTCGCATAGTTTCCACAGCAAAACTGGCAGCGACCTTTTGAATCTGGTTCATCTTCGCATAAACATTGTTCCATTCCTGTGAATAAAATAGAAGACATTAGCGCAACTGCCCATGTTACTTTTTGGACCGTCCGGTTTTCTCGCAGGACTGTAAGAGTAGAACTAACTTTTAGACCATTTTTTGCTTAGGCTAAGTGTTAGGTTTAAGCTTAGAATTAATCGTTGTTTTTGTGTTAACGCTTAATAGGTCTAGGCTTAGGAATATGTTTAATCTAGAGTCATGACCTAAAAAGTATATTAGACAGCGGACTAACAGTGACTTTGCTAATTCATAATAAAATAAACAATGAAACGCAGTGTCTTATGCAAACTTTACATTTTTTTTTTCATTTTACCCGAGAGGAAAACTATACTTGATTTTGCTTAATTCATGAGTGCACAATTAAGGCGGTGCCACAAATTTAAAATTATAAAATTCACGTCAGTGAATCAAATTTCATGCAAATAGAATTTTTCGTCGTATATATTACTCTTGTAATTCGGTCAATATGAAATTTTTTGTTTGCCAGATATTTGTGAAGGCAACCTTTCGCTTTTATCACAACTAAAACCAACTGTGCGTTTATATTCCAGACAAAATGTCACACATTTCGAACTAAATTTGTAAAAACACAACGCTTATTAAGCCAGAAAATATTTCGAAAGCTAGGATGACGCTATACTCTAAAAGTTTTAATGCCAGTCGCCGTCTGCTTTATGATACCATATACACTGACGTACGGTAGTGGACGGCACCGCACCTCAAAGTAGGTATAGCGAAACCCTGAACTGTTCTGATGAAACGAGAACTTACCAAGGCTTTCGCACACTGATACACAGCGCGTCTGGTTACAAATGCGAGTGCCAAAATGATCACAAATCCGTCCGTCAGGATGAGCGCTGCAAAACAGGTCACTGGAGTACTGTTGCAACAGGTCGATTTGATGAGTTTCTTGTGGAATGTATTGAAATAGCACCAACGCTGTGCACAAGTTGCGCACTATGTTGCGTTCACCAATAAATAATGGTCTTGACATACGAATTCGAGTATTTTATTCTACGTATATGTTGCAATTTATGCCCATTTTTTACTGTGTTACTTCAGAGTTTTTAAACAATTGTGCTAATTTGTTACATTTTACACTGGTCCAGATGATTAATAACATCTCGGATTGCTTTCAGTGAAAGATCTCAAAGGGGCCGACTAGACCATGCCCTCAGTAAGACTAAAATTTTTCATTAAGTTAGCACTACAATTGCACTCTGCCTCAGAAATATCCACCGCTGTCTGCTTTTCACTATATTTCAACAATTGTGTATTTGTTTCATTGTTTGATACAGGTTCATTGGATCAACTCAAGTTTCCCCGTGTTTAAGTATATGAGATCGTCGGAAATATAACTTGATACCATAAAAGGGAAACTTCAAAACACTCATCAAGTATAATATTTTAAATTCAAGATTGCGATATATGTTGAATTGAACAATGGCGTAGCCATGGAGGAGGAAATAGCGGTAAGAACCACTCCTTGCGGTTTTTAAAGACTTTTCAGTTGGTAACACAACAAGCTTCCTTGTCATTTTTATAAACCAGAACACCATTTCCAAAATCCTGCGTGTTGTGTTAATTGAAACGCGCAACCAGAAAAATTTACCGTACACGCATAAATGAATTCGTCGAAATATATATTAAAACATATTCGACATAACAACGTGTATTTTATTCAAAAAAGCCACTGGGGCAATATTTTGAAGAATATTAGTATTTTTTAAACTTCTCTTAGCACATTTACAAACGCCGAGTTAGCACACCATAAAACAGATGCACCATGGTACGAGAGGTGCTTTTGGCACAACCTGGCACGTTAGCAGGTCATATAATTGTCAATAGTATAAATTGAAATTAGAATACAAGCCTAATTTTACTATAACTATTACAAAACGCCTGAAAACGTATCAGTGCGTACTCAAAACGGTTTGTTTGTTTACTGAAGTGACCTAGTTTTATAATAAGCACTTTTATTGTTAAATGAAAGGTATCCTATAGTTATTTTCAAAAATAACCATGACAGTATCACAAACAGCTAATACCTATGACAGTAAAATTGAGGAAAAACGACTCTTCGCCAGAGCCCTACGCATTTGAGGTGTTAATGCCGCTATGAAGATGCTAGTACGCCCACTGTCTCAGTAGGTTATCGAAATCTCACCTAGTCCAGGCACACATACTTAGTGAAAAAATACAACTAATCGCCAGTACTTATTTCTAATATTATGATCAAGAACTAGGGTCGAGACCCCGAGTTTACTGTCGCGATCGCAACGGTTGTTGAGTCATGGAATGAATTCATGCGACTCATGAGGCTTCAAAGTCCTAGCTGTTCGCGCAGTTGTAGTTTCGCAGTGTCTGAGATAGTGATTTTTGAGGGTGCTGGAAATTTCTGTTTAAGCACTGTGGATGCTAATTATTGGTATAAAAGTACAGTTGAATTGCAAAGTACTTAAATTTGTCCTAATTTTCAACCTATTTGGTGTTAGAAATTGTCTCAGAGATTTTCATCCTAAACCTAACTGGAAGGGTTTTTCAATTTTTTACTTAAGAAGAATTAAAGAATCACCTAAAAATTTACCTGTGATTGGCTACTACGATTGTCAGCATGCGATGTTGTAGACTGATTGGTTGCCAAGCTATTACTTATTTGTCTCTGAGCGGAATATTAGTGACGAAGGGTTTACATGTCATTTTGCTTATTGGTCGCTTGGAAGATTTATGAGCGCCTGACTAAATTTTTCTTCATTTTATTTGACAGTCAATATTTTTCTGAAAAAATTTTGAAAACCAAGTGCATGTCGTTGCTCTCACTAATGACGTCTATATACTTAGTGACCATGGTGCAACCGGAGATGAAAAACTCGGATCCATAGGTCAACGAAACTTACCGGAGCCAGAGCCGGAGGTGAAGTTAAAATAAGTAGTAAAATGATGGTTAAGTTAATTTTAGCCAATATCTACAATATGGTGTTAAGTTGTTTGGTTTTACGCTATTTTTCTGCGGAATTTCGGAAATTCTTTCTTGAAAACAGTGAGAAAATTAAAACTAAACGCGCTAAACAGATAAATTTTGCAAAATTATACAAAATTTTACTACCGAAATTGCCGGAACCTCAGGCAAAAATTATACCGGAGCCGGAGGCACACCTCCAGTTGTACCCTGTTACTGACGTACAAACGAATATAATTAATATAATATATTGAAGCCACTCTGTTGTGATGTGGCAAATGCGTATTGCAGACAGCCTGTGTAAAAAGTAAGTCTGCCGGCTAAAAGATTCTATTTTAGGATTATTTTGAAACCATCCTTCTGACGACAGACTTTCCTCTTCGCTGGATGCCCTCTCCCACTGCAGCGCAGTATATTTTACCCGTATACAGACTCTTACAAAATCTCTGCACTTTACCATTAACGATAGCAACAACAGAACGAAGTTTTTCGAGCCTCATATACCTGAAAAACTTTTTGCGGACATCAGTATATAACAGAAGATAGGTTTAACGGCCTTAACGTACATAAACCCAAATATTGACACTGACATCTTACGTTGTTGCTTTAGGGTGTATAACTTATACAGTTGGAGATATGCCGGCTGTGCCGTAATGTAGAAGTTACCGGGGCCCAGCGGGCCAATTGACAAACGGGATTAGAAATGCACGGCTTCTGGAGAATTTTAGTGTAATTCTAACGTGGTTACGATTGCACGGTCTTTGGAGAACTTGGAGAAACATTGGTATATTCCAGTGGCTTGTATAAACCAAAATTTAGGCAGTTTTACAAGGAATTTCGGATAAGGAACTGCAATTAAGACAACTTTATAGTTTACTCTATTCCAGTCCTACAGAAAAACCTTCCACCCTGATCTTTACACGGGCCACAAGTTTCAACACGTAATCCATTAGAAAGTTAGCAATTTTTTCTTAGATTCCCTGTTCTATACATGGGCCAATACTCTTGACGACGTCAGCAAAATTAGCCCAGCAGGCGAAATATTTCAAAGTCAACAGGAGCGTCTATAATCGTTAAGCCGAATTAGATCTGAGCTCTTCATGCTCATGCAAAATAAAATAACTATTGTTTACTGAAGAACTATTAACACTATAACTGACACTATCAGGTACCTTGAGCGCCTAAACAATCGCATTACTTTACCTTCGCTATAACAACACTGAGCCACGCATTAAGCAACGATTGAAGATACTGTATAATTGTGTTAAGTACTTAATTTTTCTTGAAGTCAAAAAAGAGCGATACTAAATCTGCAAGATTACTCATATATGTTTTTCGATTCATGATCACAAAATGACAGCCGACGTTCACCTTGACATTTTTAAAATATTGCTTGAACTAATGCAGTAACGATTTAGATATTAAAAAACAAACGTCAAAATATGTAGTTAAGCGGGTTATTTTCTACGTCTATAACAAACTGATTCGGCATGTTACAAGTTTAAAAACTTTGTCACATAATGTTAATGAAACTAAGCTAGTCACGCAATTTAAATACAATGATATTACATCAGTAAAAAATTAAACAACATTATATAAGGTTTCTGCGTAGAAACCTTAGCGCGCATAAACTTTTTATTCTAAAATACAAAAAGCTTAAGCAATGGCTGTTGATTTAAGAAATTTCGAAATATTCATTCGAAGCCACGTGTATTCACATGGGTGCCGCTAAAAGACAAAATTCCAGAAACGACTATTCTGTCTGTCACATTACATATCACAATCACCTGTCTTGAAACAAATTAATTTTTGACATATCAAAGTAACGAAAATGTTTTAAACTGTTTGCTAATTAATTCAATACGACTTTCATCACAATTACACTACGCTTGCCATCCAGTTCATTTTGTTTTCCAAATTCTCTTTTATGGTCGATGCGGCACATACAAACGACAATCCAAAAATTGCTACCAATGGTAACGATACCATTTGTGATAATCTACAAGAATACATTTATTGCTCTTTTATCTCTACATATATATTATGTCGTGAAGCTTTAATGATTGGAGCAAAATCCACCAAAAGAATACTGAATATAATAGCTTCGTGCATTTTGACTTCAACAAATAAAAGCTTCTGCTCACTGCGAATAAAGAATAAATAAATGGTAAACTTACAATAATAGTTATAACGAGTGATGTAGTAGTACACACACCAGCAAAAGGTAAACTGCCATAAATAGGCAACGTTGTTGTATTTTGCGTGAAACCAGTCGTAGTTCCAGCGATGAAATCCTGAAAACCGAATGACTTTTAATTAAAGATATCAAAAAACAATATTTATAATAAATTGGAGAATACATACTTTTATTTAAGCAAGGTAAGAATGCTAACATCTAAACAGTCTGTCCATTTAATCAGCGACCGAGCAAACGAGAAATAAGTTCTCAGTAAGCAGAAGTTCTTAGCATCTGCTTGCGAAGCCGTAAAAACAACACAACAGCACAAGGGCCCACGTAGTGAAACCTCCAATCTCACACGGATATTTCACTGTAGGCCGCAATTTTAATCGGTGCCGGTACCAGTCAGAGTCAATGAATATTTCTGTAAGAATGTGTCCTGCGTTGTCAAAATAACCGTTCAGTGATAGATAGACAGGTTTTATTGCGAAATGAAACACTGCTTCGAATCAACTAAATGTTTTGACTCAGTTTATGCTCAATAAAAATTAAGGAAATCGTAAGCACATGAAACTGCAAAAACAGAAGAACCGACCGGAATTCTTCTCCAGTAAATATAATGCAATGCCTCACAGAACTTCAGAATAATCCTTAACATGTCAGGCTCACATAATATCTTTTCGAGCGAAGCTGGGAGTTTCGCGAAGCGTTTTATGTTTTGTACTCTAGGGTCGAAAGGTGGATGTCCGTCTGTCCGTCCGAAAAGAATCTCAGGAACGACTGAACCGATTTTGATAAACTTTTTTTGTTTGAAAGCCAATTATCCTGGGGGTTATTATTAGCTACAGGCTAATTTGCATAATTAATTATGCCTAAAATAGTACTTTCTACATTATTTCACTAAATATTACAGCTAGAAGCAATCTAATTTTAGCGTTAAAGGGTTTTTAGGTGCGACGAATCTGCATTGACTGTTTACAAACCTCAAAACCGATAATTGAGCAGTTAGCTAATAGATAATTTGCATATTAGCATAGTTTATAAACCTAAATTAGGACTTTTTACATTTTCACTACTTATTAAGGTTAAAATCAATATAATTTCACCACTGAAGGGTTTTTGGGTGCGAGGAATTTGAATAAATTGTTTAAAAACCTCCAAACCCGATAATTGAATAGTTAGCTAATAGCTAATTTGAATATTAGCTTAATTGACAAGACAAAATTAGGACTTTTTCAATTATTTCAATTATTATAGGGTTTACTGAAGGTGTTTGGGTGCAAGGAATCTGAATAAATTGTCTACAGACCTTTAAAACCGATTATCGAATAGTTAGCTAATAGCTAATTTGCATATTTGATCAATGGACGAGACAAACTAGGACTTTTTATATTATTCCAATAATTATTAGGGTGGCTGAAGGGTTTTTGGGTGCGAGGAATCTGAGTAAATTGCTTACAAACCTTTAAAACCGATAAATGAATAGTTAGCAAATAACTAATTTGCATATTACCTTAATTGCTTACGTGTGTTTGAGCTTCGCTCAATAAATGTAGTCCCACTACGACTGGTCAGTTAAACGTCACTAACTTGCAACTACGAAATATACCCAAACATTAATATCAAAAGCCAATTGCTTAAAATTAGCGGTTTCTAACACCAAAGATTGCATCGGACATTTATATGTCGAATCATTTGTACGTATATTTTGTTGAAAGAGAACAGTAATTAGAAGCACATATACCGGAAACATTACTGCAACCGGCAAATAAAAATAATACCGAATTTTCAAAAATAATTTAACAGATTGACTCAAACATATTTACATTTCATACGACCTTATATTAGCACTTATGCAACGATTTGCTGCTTAAGTCGAAACGTTGAAGCGCTATTTGACAGAAATTATGCTCAGCTTAAACTTTTTTAACTCAAAATTTTCAGAACCCAAAATACCGAAAAATCCGCAGAACAACAGAATTTTATAGCAGAATCTATTAGCGAATCTAATATTGCAGCCGTGATTGTTAATAATGCTTGAACGTCGTTTCCTAGCTATGCGTAATACTTTACGTTGACCGCGTAGGTACCTCCGGCCGGATACTGTACTATACAGTTCTGGTTCAAATACTTTTTGGAATCCGGTCGCACCAGCAAGCTGCAAATCAACCTACTGCATACTTGAATATTGTAAACTACGTAATAAGGCTACGGCAGCAATAGATAACATAAAACCAAACGAGACAGTCAGCAACTAAAATCAGGGTGCAACCGGAATTACAATTTACCTGAACCGGAATAAGAAAAAATTACCGGAAACGGAACCGGAAAGTTAATAATACATGCCACCCAAAAATTCATTTTAATTCACTTCTGTGCAATATTATTTTAGTGAAATAGTCCTAGTTGGAGACAGGTGTTCACTTTATCTGCGGTATATAAGATTTTCATAATCCACGGAAGTGCAATCTATTTTCGATAGTTTCTTTTTGGAGATTACCAAGGTTTATATACTATACGAGTGAAATTATGAAAATTTTATAGTCATGTAAATATCGTAATTTCCACTGACCAAAATTTAATACATACCGGAATTTTTTCATTCCGGTAAAAATTTGTCGGAACCGGAATTCTTCTTGCATCCTGGGTGAAATATACAACTGTAAATGTACCACGAGATATCAATTGTACGAAAGGAACAACTCCTTTATTACGTCTCTGAATCCATGGCTTGATTTCACTCAGCTTCAGTTGAGAGAACTGAGTATCAGCTAAAAATATGAAGAAACATTACCAATTTCCACATACAGCATATATCATAAAAAGAGGTATATATGTATTATGTATATACATATTGAGTCGAAATGCCCCGTGGCCTGGACCCTGGCTCGGATAACGGGGCAGTCATTACTTGACTAGATGCGTCTTGCCCTAATTCAGAGATATTGTGTTGTTTTTGCTCCTGTGCAATTCGAATCTACTGGAAAATTTTTTAAATAGCGTGACGTTATAAATGCGGATGACCCATTTTTAAACGATGCCTTAAATATTTTAAACGCGAAAACACAACATTTGTGCTTTGTCAATAAAATCAAAGTGTTATGGGTATTCTTTGAAAAATAGAATTTTGGTAACCGGAGGGGTCATTCTGTTAATCAAATCGCTCTGTACCCGGGAAGCGGTGCTCCACAATCGTCCGCTGCCTGTGTTGATAGGTGAAATGCGCAAGTACTTCCGGTCCAAAGCTGCGTTCCAAGAAAAATTTTTGTGATTGCTTATCGCTTTTTCACCTCTTTGGTCTCGGTTTGGAAACCACCAAGACTGACAAAAAGCGAGACTGAGACCGAGAACAGCCAATTCCTACACTTGCCGAGACCGCACATCCCTGCTTGGCACTGTTCCCATACCTTTCGAACAGGTTCGGGACAAAACTCACTGTCTCAAAACACCCTTAGTACAACCCTAATTCAAAATTATAGTGTTGTTTTTGATCCCGGGCAAACCGAATAGACTAGAGAATATTTTAACATAGCGTAGACGTTATAAATGCGTATGAGACATAATTTTTTCAATATGCTTTAAACGTTTTAAAGGCGAAAATGCTACTATTTGCGCTTTGTCACAATAAAATCAAAGTGTTTTGGGTTTCTTTCCAAAAATAGAATTTTGGGAAACCATAGAGGTCGTTCTGCTTCTCAAATCGCTGTATAACCAGCAGGGTGCGACCGGATATCCGGCTCTGGCAAAAAATCGGCATCCGACTCCGGTATTTTAACTTGCCGGATATTATGTTTAAAATACTTCAAAAAATTTGTACAATGATTCGAATACATTCCACGTACCATCGAACTGACTGATTTACTATTAAATATTTTTTGTCACAAATGTAATGTACATGTTTGCATGCGACCGTGTACATTCACAATCTTTATTGGGTTACAATAACGCTGGAAAACCAGACACAGATGACGAGTGTTATTCTAGGGGCGTAACAGAATATATCTCAGCATACGTATTTCTATTATTCCTAATGCTAGGGCTAAAGTTCAGCGTAACAATGGGTCTATAACTAACCCTAAGCCAAAGCAAAAATAATACGTAGCCTTAATCCGAGCCAGGGATTGGCAGATACCGGCCATGAAATGTCTCTGGCTCAGTAAACTTTTGGTCATCACCAAAAAAATAAAATTTACAAAATAATTGATTAATTACTGCGAACTATAAAAATTCATAGATTCATAGCGAAATTTCATTCATCTGGCATTATTTGCTTCAATATAAAACTGAGAAACTTATCGGAAGAGTATATATATGTCAAGTTCTTATGTTGGAGCGGTGATAGCAGTCACTCCCCTCCATCAAAAGTCACGGAATCATATCTTAACATAATATTGATCTGAGATAAAATTGGAATTTATATTTATACGGGAAAGAGTTCAAGAAGTTCCAAGGGAATATACAACAACAAATTTGAGAACTAATTGTTTTGAACTGGAACTAATTTGTTTAAAATTAAAGTGTCCGGAAGAATTATAACAATAAATGTGTATACGCAAAGCTAAACGTACGTTTTCCATAGTATCTCCATGGCACGTAAGGTCCATGAACCTTAGGATTATACTCCTTCGGATATAGGCCAAACTCCAAGTGCATCAATCTATTTCGCCACAATTTGACGAAGAAATTACCAATAGGCTCACTAATTATCTTCATATCTAGAGCTTCTAAATTTGCAACGTCAATAGGAAAAGCTTATTACCTACTTTTTGTGTGGCATACGTGTAATTATTGTACTACGAATGTTAAAGCAGACGCTAAGGACAAGTATATACCTTATGCTTACATGCCCAACTTTGACTAACGTTGTCTCTTGACCGTCCTGTTCATAGCGGTGTAACCACTGCGTTCACGATGTACCCCCATGTCAGTATAGGTAGGTACGATCGGAAACTTGAGACCATTAACTAAGCAACCGAGAAGCCAGGGCAGTGTTCCCAAGTCCGGGCCTTTTAGTAGTGGCCAATCAAGGGTCTCGCAAGTAAAAACGCAGAAAGCCAGACACAATTTTAGTGTTAAATCCCAACATAGTGTTCTTCAGATTAAAAATGCACCGGTTTTTCGTTAATAACCTTAGTAAAAATGCGATATGTTGTTATTAGGCTGGCCATTTTTTCGCCCATCGGTCTTCACAAGTTCCGAAATTACGCTTATTACATGGGGCATACCACAGATTGATAACGTTCAGCGCGGTTGGCCTTTTGAGCAATTGTACAAGTGTGGAACATCATGAAGGGGTCTTTCCGCAATACGTACATTTATTTGTGGGGTTTGCGTCTACTCGACGTCGATAATAATATAAGATGTATAAGATGTACGAGTACCCAGATTGAAGCTGTGATAACTTGGCTTTCTGGATTCTTCCCAGGTGTTTTACGTTCTGGTGGATGAATGGGGTTGAAGGAAGGTAGTGAAGAAATTTCACATGCGAAGCTATTTGGAAACCAAGCGTATATAATTTTTGTATGTCAACGTCTTACGAGTCTATTTTTGGTTCCAGTACAGCTTATCAAACTGATTTTGGTTTTTAAAACCGTCGCCCCACCAGAAGGACATACGGTGTGGGTTTCCAATTTTCTGACTAGCGGCTAGAGGTGGCCCGGCGCCGGAGCCAAATGGTGCCAGGGTCGGTACAATACGGAACCATGGACGGTACCAGAAAAACAATGTACGATGGCACAATTTAGCCAGAATCTAAAAGCAGCCCAATAAGTTTATTATATTACCATAGGCAAAATGTCACATGATGCGATATGGTAAATAACAAACGCATTAACAGTAACTTCACAACAACGCTCTACCGCTGCGGCATGCAGGCATAACCCCCTATCGAACTACTTTACCATCGAATATGTATGCCGACCGCATGCTACCGGCAAGCATAGACACAGTAGCGTTGCCCCGAAGCCAGCATTTTTAGCGGTAAAAGGGCCGGTACAAGCCCGGGCCAAGTTAGAACACGTAAGGATAACTATCTGCATGAACTACGATATACTTAAACGTAAATATGGTTGCTAACAGTGGAAACATAAACAATCCATATATTGCGTGGCAGAGATGTCCCGGGTCCAGTATTTTACCCGGGGTCGAAGCCTTGCCCAGCAAAATACACTAAAAGTTCAAATTTAATGTATATAAATTTTGCGTAAACATGTACCTGGGAGTACGGTACCGTTTTTATCATACCGCGTCACGCGCCATTTTGTTGATACCCCCATGTTGTGAAGTTACTGTTAATACGTTTGTTAATTTGCCACATCGCATCACGCGACATTTTGCCATGGTAACGTAATAAACTTTACTGTGCTGCGTTCGGTTCTGGCCTAATTGTGCCATGGATATTTTGCCTAGACATGCCTGGAAAGTTCTGAAATTGCAATTCTGTTTGTAGCATGATTTGTAAACAAAAAAATTTCCAACCCGTACTTTACAGCAAACACCCCGCTTTGCGCAGTACGTGACCAAGCTCAACAGAATAGTAATAGTATCTACGTACGGCACAGAATTAGACCTAGTACCCTATTTACACAGCTTCGTTTTGAACACTGATACTTGACGGTTGGTTAGACGAATTTTTAGATTAGCGCGAGCATTCTAACGTGGATATTAAATTAGTTCTGATTTAGAAGAACAACAAGATGCATCCGTTTAACCGCATACGCTAGCACAGAAGACCAAATAACTGACTAGCTAAGTAAAACGCCAAATAAACGTTGGATTAATGAAATGTGACTTTTACATTAAAACCACACTTGAAGAAAATGAAAAAATGGAGGGTTCCAAAGATCACATCTTTCGTTTGTTTTTCTTTTCTTTATCATTTTTGTTACGCAAATAACAAACTTTTCAGCAAAGGTTCTGCCGGAAACTGACTCGATTTTCTGCCGGAGCCGGAGGCAAACCTACGGTTGTACTTTGCCAGTTTCCTAACTCCGACAGTAGGTTTGTAAGCAATAATAGTTTTGAAATGCATGTTTTGCTTTCTGAAAACGACACTGCCATGGCTGGTTTATTCAAATAATTAAAGTTCCAAATCTAGTTTACAGAAAACTCGATTTTCCTGTTATAAAATTAAGAGACCATGAAGCCAAAATGGTCTAATTCCGGCTAAAAATCTACGTTCAGCTCGGCATGGTATGACGCTCCGGCAATTTGGAGAAATGAAATTTTTCAGATTTTGGAAGCTGTACCCTGCTGCTAGTATGATTGGAAAAAGACCGAAGTCAAACAGTTCTAAATTTTACAAACAGTATACGCCGAAAACACCAAATCTCCCACAAAAACACCCCCCCCAATTAAAATGAAATTTTTCAGATTTTGGAAGCTGTACCCTGCTGCTAGTATGATTGGAAAAAGACCGAAGTCAAACAGTTCTAAATTTTACAAACAGTATACGCCGAAAACACCAAATCTCCCACAAAAATGGTCAAGCTACCTTAGCGGTTAAACGGCCAATGTCACTCTGAGGGGCGTCCCGTTCTCCCGCAGGACAGCAACAAGCCAGCATTCCTGCCCATATATTTGTGCTGGAACGGAGGACAGCTTCGAGCCTTTGTTTTTGCAGGGTCGGACGGGACAGCGAAGACAACTTCGAGCGTGTGTTCTCGTTGGGTCGGCCGGGACAGCTTCGAGCGTGTGTTTTCGCTGGGTCGACCGGGTTAGCCGGGACATCTTCGAGCGTGTGTTTCCGTTGGGTCGGCCGGGACAGCCGGGACAGTTTCGAGCACGTGTTTTTGTTGGGTCGGCCGGGTCAGCCGGGACAACTTCGAGCCTATGTTTTAGCTGGGTCGGGCGGACAGCCGCGATAGCTTCGAGCGTGTGTTTTCGTTGGGTCGGTCGGGTCAGCCGGGACAGCTTTGAGCGTGTGTTTTCGTTGGGTCGGTCGGGACAGCCGGAATAGGTTCGAGCCTATGATTTTGCTGGGTCGGGCGGGACAGCCGGGACAGTTGTGAGCGTGTGCTTTCGTTGGGTTGGTCGGGACAGCTTCGAGCCTATGTTTCTGCTGGGTCGGACGGGACAGTCGGGACAGATTCGACCGTGTTCTGGTTGGGTCGGTCAAGACAGCCGGGATAGCTTCCAGCGTGTGTTTTCGTTGGGTCGGTCGGGACAGCTTTGAGCTTATGTTATTGTTGGGTCGGGCGGGACAGCTGGCACAGCTTCGAGCGTGTGTTTTCGTTGGGTCGGTCGGGACGGCCAGGAAAACTTCGAACCTATGCTTTTGCTGGGTCGGGCGGGGCAGTCGGGACGACTTCGAGCGTGTGTTTTCGTTGGGTCGGTTGGGACAACCGGGACAGCTTCAAGCGTGTTTTTTAAATTGCGTTGTCTGGGGGGCTGCCGCCCCCCTGAACCCCACGCAACATTAAGGGACCCTAAGCAGGATCAGGGGACTGTCGCCTCCCAAGCCCGCCGAATTAAGCGGTTCTCACACTTAAGCTACAAAGACAAAGTCAACAAATTTCGTTCAAACAAAGAATTGCTTTGTGTGGGGGTTTGGGGGTCGACAGTTCCAGGAAAACGCAATAAAAGAAAATGTTTCTGAGTCAGAGTTCTATACATGGGCCCGGTCCATGCAGCCCCAGCTGTCTCAACAGTCCCAGCGAAAACATAGGTTTGGAGCTGTCCTAGCTGTCCGACCAACCAGCAAAAATACAGCTTCGAAGCTGTCCCGACTGTCCCGACGGACCCAGCAAAAATGCGGGCTCGAAGCTGTCCCGAATGACCAGGCCGATCAAGTCAAAATACGGGCTCGAAGCTGTCCCGGCTGTATCGACCGACCCAGAACAAACAGGTTCGAAGCTGTCCCGACCAAACCAGCAAAAACATTTCACTCCGAGTCTATTGCTGTCCCGTGAGTAAATGGGACGCCCCTCAGATTGGCCATATCTTAGATAGAGACTACCTTGAAAGCTTCATGTGCGCAAACTTCTTAAAAATAAAGTTGGCCAATGTTATTTTAAGGGTGTACCAAAGTGCAACCAGGATCGTACAAAACAACATTTATGTCTGTCTTCTCGTTCGCGAGGTTTTCACTTCAATTTTTGAATAATAGACAACTAAGGGACCGTGACCAACATCATATATGCGACCAAAAATTTAGATGGGTAAGTGCTAAGTGATATCTAAAACTTTACTTTATGTGGGAAACCAAGCCACGAGTTCCTGCACGCCGATGGATGCAAAATTGCAAACGGATAGTAAAAATAACGGGAGCGGAAATTGGTGACTGAGAAGCATATGTTGAAGAATACAAATTTAGTACCAGTAGTATAAGCCCACTCCTAACACCACGGTTGTAACCGGCCCGGGATCTACTATTTTTATTTGCCGTAGGTTGTAACACATCGTTAACATGAGGATATTTTTCAAATCACGTTTGACTCTCTGCTTTTGTGGGTTATATGGGTTCCGGGAAATTGGGATTTTGCGAAATTCGGATACTACCCGGAAATTGGGATTTTGGACGGTGCTTTTTTCGCTCGGAATTTTTGGAAATTGGGGTCTTGGAAAAATGGGATATTTCCTGGAATTTGGGATTTTGGGCGCAGCGTTTTTCGCTCGGAATTTTGGGAAGTTGGGATTTTGAGAAACTGCGAAATTACCCTGGAAAATTTGGATATTACCGTGGAAATTGGTTTTTGGGAAATTCGGATATATATTACCCGGATATTGGGATTTTTGACGCAGCCTTTTTCGCTCCGAATTTTGGGAAATTGGGATATTACCCGGGAAATTGGGTTTTTGGGAAATTCGGATATTACCCGGGAAATCGAGATTTCGGGCGCAGCTTTTTTCGCTCGGGATTTTGGGAAATTGGGGTTTTGGAAAATTGGGATATTTCTCGGGAAATTTTGATTTTGGTATGCCCGCGCAAATAAGATCTATCCACGATCCACCCTTTACCCTCGCCGATAGTCAAACCAGTATTTAAAAATCGCTGGTGATTCGCGCTTTAATAAAGTTTTGCGATAACCCGGGAAGTTGGGATATTGGGTGCAGCCTTGTACGCTCGGAATTTTGGGATATTGGGATTTTGGGAAACTTCGAAATTACCCTGGGAAATTTTGATATTACCCTGGAAATTGGCATTTTGGGAAATTCGGATATTACCCGGATATTGGTATTTTGGACGCAGCCTTTTTCGCTCGGAAGTTTGGAAATTTGGATTTTGGGAAACTGAGAAATTACCCGGGAAATTGAGATTTTGGGAAATTTGGATATTACCCTGTAAATTAGGATTTTGGGTACAGCCTTTTTCGAAGGGTATTGGAAATTCTGATTTTGGGAAATTGGAGTATACGCGGAGATTGAGATTTTGAAAAATTCGGGTATTACCCGGAAAATTGTGATCTTGGGCGCAACCTATAGCGCTCGTGCTTTTGGGAAATTGGGATTTCTAGAAATTGGGATATTACCAGGAGAATTGTGATTTTTGGCGCAGCCTTTTTTGCTCGGGACTTTAGGAAATTGGGGTATTATATACTTATGAAATTGGGATTTTGAGAAATTGGGATATTACTCGGGAAATAAGGATATTGGGAAATTGGGATTTTGGGTGCAACCTACTGCGCTCGTTATTTTGGGAAATTGGGATATTACCCGCCGGGAAATAAGGATATTGAGAAATCGGGATATTACCTGAGATATTGCTGTTTTGCGAAATTGGGAAATTGTGATTTTTGGCGCAGTCTGTTTCGCTCGGAATTTCGGGGAACTGGAATTTCTGGAAATTGGGATATTACCCGGGAAATTGGGATTTTGGGAAATTGGGATATTACCTGACATATTGCGGTTTTGGGATATTACCCGGGAAATTGGGAGGAACCTGTTCTATACGTGGGCCAATGAACTTCTGCATATTAGATAAAGCCTTTTAAAATTAGTCGAAAGCTTATAATGTTAACACGCGATTATAGTCCCACAGAAAAACATAATACCCCTGATCTTTTGCATGAGCCAAAGTTTCGGAGAGGTTTTATTTTCCTGCCAATGTAATTGAGGCATTGAAATATTTACCGGGCTGTTTACAATATAAAGAACCCACCATATGCACTGCAAAAAATGGTGAGTCAACTTGAATCTCTGAAACAGGCTTTTCGGGAGTACACAAACTGAGTCAAATTCGACTCCGTCAGAGTCAAACTTGACTCGCTGAGTAACTCGTGTGAGTCGAATTTGACTCAGTTTGAGTAGTATGGAAAAGCCTATTTCGTAGAGAGTCCGTTGGACTCACCATTTTTTGCAGTGTGCACCAAAATTTTTGGAATTTTAGATGAATTTTGTAATATTATTTTTGTTACGGACATTTAAAGCATATCTGTAGTAAAAAATTACGAAATGTATATACACTGCCAAAAATGGTGAGTCAAATTGGCTATCTCCGAAATTGCCTCTACAGGGTCCGCAAACTTGGTAAATTCGATTCACTTTAGTCACAGGTTTGACTCTGGCGGAATCGAATTTTACTCTGCTTGTGTAGCCCGTAGAGCCTATTTCGGAGTGAGTCAATTTGACTTCCCTTTTGTTGCAGTGTACTCCACTTTGTTGATCCTATCGATTTTCTGTTGAAGCCGGAGGCACGCCGCCGTTGGCAAATTCGACTCCCTTTAGTCACAGGTTTGACTCTGTCGGAATCGAATTTTACTCACTTGTGCAGCCCGTAGAGCCTATATATTTCGGAGTGAGTCAATTTGACTTCCCTTTTCTAGCAGTGTACGCCACTTTGCTGATTCTATTGATTTTCTGTTGGAGCCGGAGGCACACCGCCGATTGTACCCTGGTACCGACTAAACGAAAAATTTGTTAACCTCCAGCATCGGTGTTTTCAACATCGAGTCTCCCGTTAGGTTCGAGCCTGCTCTCATAATTACATCAAGTGTTGAAAATTTTACTTTCATTCCTATGTTCACTTAATAGGCTTCAGGCATGCGAAATACAAACCATATATAATAATTTCTCGCAAATTTTCCTATCTCATCTTTTTTTGGATTAGACTTCCCAACTCCAAGTTTTCTCGTAATGGATTGTTTACGATATACTGCACGCGCCTGTGGAAAAATTTTCCCACCCACTGCCTTTGGAACAGAGTGCAATATAACGCTAGTGGAACTACCTAGATACAAACAACTGAAAACTAGGTTTTGTCCATACTCCTTTGCAATCCCTCTTGGACAACACACGATCCTCTAAAGATATTAAGGACAATAAACAAAAGTGTAAAAGCTTTCGTACAACTGGCAATCTATGGAGTTTTCCAAAACTCCCTTTTAAAGAGAATCGAGGCAATAAAATATGGAGTCTAGCAAGCCAGGACCAAATTAAATGAGGACATTGGACAAGCAATTTGTCTGCACATAAGAACCTGTTAACACTGCATACGGTCGCCCCGGCAAAGAAGACATTTTTAAAATGGTGTACGCAATATAAGATAGATGACCCGTATTCTATCTATGGCAGAGTAAAATACACAGGTAATCAAATAGAGAAACATATCTGCTCCACAATACCAGACAAAATAATTTTAATGCAATATAATGTAAGTACAAAAGTGTTGAATTGTTATTCTAACATATTCCCGCGTATGAATATATTTCGGGTCAGGCTCAGTTTTACACTCTTTCAACACTTAGGCCTTAGTAACATACTTAATCTACAGCTACGGTCCTACAAGTAATATTGACCGCTTTATATATGCATTGAGATTGCAGAGAGTAGTTTGTACAGTATTGCTATAAAACGGCATCATTGTTTGCCAGTCGTACAACCCCCACACCTCCGCCTAATCGTCTATAGTTCATTGTGCCAGCAAGTCTCCACTGGTTGTTTTCTGGATCGTAAACCTCAACTGTCTTTAAGTACGTTGTGCCGTCAAATCCACCGACTGCGTATAACTGACCATTGACAACAGCTAAGCCAACCTAGAATAACAGAATGTTTCGTGAAACAAACAACCATTGCATTAAACGAGATGACTATGAAAAATATTACTTATAGACAGAACCAACCGAAATTCCTATTCTGATTCAAAATGAGTTACGATTCCAATTGCACAATTAATCGGAATCAGAATTTTGTCGTTTTAATTTTACACCTACTTTTTGTAATATGTTGCATACAAATGCCGCATCAATCATATTAAATTTATTGTTTATTAATAATATAATTGTAGTATAGCTTTACAAAACCAAAAGTGATTGCCAATTTATACAGGCGACGTTTTTAAGAATTGTTGCCAACCAGCACTGACAGAACCACATTAAAATTAACTTACGCTAAATCGTGCAAACATCTGTCCATGTTACTTTTAATGGCGCAGTGCTTTTACCGGCGGATCCAGAAATGTCTGGGGCAGGCTCGTAAATGTTTTGAAGCACAATTTTTCACCAAAAACTTTTCTGAGGAGATAAAATTACAAGGAATGAACCTAATCCATAAACTTTTCATTCCGCAACAGGAAACGGTATATGGTGCGTAAAGCACAACCGAGTCTAGGTTTTTTGACACAATCTACTCATAGCAGTTTAGCGCCCCATCAACTTATAAGCGCCTTTACAGATCATTGCTTCGTATCCGTTGCAATATGGTGTACCTGTTTCTGGTGCTAAGACCAGCAGCGTATTCTTGCAGCTACATATATCCACCAAGTTACAACAATATATAATAAAGTTTGTTTACCCCAGATCTTCTTGAACCCATAGCGATAACAGGCCGCCACTGGTTTGTGTATGGACTGTATCGTTCTGCCGACGACAATTCTGTAGCATCGTCTCGACCGCCAACGGCGTACAACAACCCGTTGTATACGGCACAGCCCAAATGTTTTCGCCTGGTTCCCATCGGCGCAACAGGCATCCATTTGTTCATTCGAGGATCGTAACGTTCAACTGTAACAGAAAAATATTGAAACACTGTTGGAACAATAAGCAAAAATTAACAAAGTTAAGGGTGGTACTACGCCTTTAAAAATTTTAATGTCATCCGCCATCAAGCCGCATTGTACGTGAATTGTCGTCCGGCGAGCAATAGCAGTTTGTCGTCCGGCGAGCAATAGCTGTTCGCGTACAATGTTACAAGGTGACAGACGCACCGCACGATAGCTCCTTCCTAATGCAGCCATTACTTTAACAGGACAGTAATCAATATGAAATCAGAAAGGAATGATCAGTATTTAGGTGTTAAAATAACCCATGATCGACTTGCCTGTATTCAGCGGAGAAGCACCGTCCGAGCCTCCAACTGCATACAGCACGTTATCAAGAACAGCAACTGCTACGCCAAGCCTCCTTGTTGTCATTGGACAAACTTTTGTCCATCGATTTGAAAGTGGATCATATCTTAACGAAATACATTACAATAAATAATGCAACCCACATAGTTAATAATGCATTTTTTCTCTTTGATGCGACAAAAAGGCTAATGATGATTAATGCAAATGCGTACCCTTTTAATGAACATCAAGCCAAGTTATGCGTATATTAACTGCGAGATAACTGCCAATTAAGCAGGAATGTGTCGATGCCAAAACATTGTCGATTACAATTTTAATACATTATGCATAAATAACCGTTGGGTTACTCAATTACATTATTATAAACGTGAAGACTTAAACATTAATAACCAGTTGGTGTATAAGTTTATAAGAACGATTAACAGTTCTCTGATCAAACGCACTGATACATTCCAGTTAGTGAAATTGATATAATTAATTTTTTACTTAACCATGCACTAAAATTTGATTTTGTTTCAATTGGCCCTTTTCAGTACAAAGTATTTGAAAAATTATCTACTCCAAGCTATGCAGGAATTTTATAACACTTCAGACATTTACTAAAAATTGTTGTTCATGTTCCCACAGATGTTTCTTGTTTAAACCCAGGTAGCCATGTTGTGAATTAGCAAAGATAAATCATTGGTAGTAAAAGTAACCAAAATTATCAAAATAATTTACTTTTCGACAACGTTAAGACACGAGACACCGTCTTGACCACCAACAGCATATAGATAATTATCCAAAACAGCAACACCAACACTTGTTCGGCAGGTACTTGTAGGTGCAACATCACTGCTCCACTGATTTGTTTGCGGGTCATATCTGAATAATAACAGGTAGAGTATAACTCCGACGCCCATGCTTACCGTTCGGTTCTGTTTTTCAGCTCCAACAACAAAAAAACAACTTCAGCTCCGCGGGGCAGAAGATTCGAAGATCGTGGAATGCAACTGTTACTGCCCACCAATTAGGAATACTTCAAACGAAGATAGAACGGCAGGTTTCGCATGTAACGACATTAATCAACATAACCCTACATTGCTGGGGGCGACCTCAATGCACACTCACAATTGTGGGACCAATTCAAACCGACGGACGAGATGGGGGATAAATTAATAGACTGAATAAAGGAACGGAACATGATATGTTTAAATAATGGTGAGGCTACGCGAGCTCACTATGGCACTGGGGCTGTGCTTCGAATGTAACTTTTATGGCACACGACCGGTGCAACAAGTGCGAATGGCAAGTATTACCTTGTGTATGGGCTCAGACCACACTCCAATCATGATATCTTTGGAATTGACAGTGATCGCAAGGTGCTATCATGAGCAAAAATGATTGCGTTGCTGCCGTTAGGGTAGAGTTAAATGGAATAAATTCTCCAGTTCGATAGAAGCACCAATACGGGATCAGGGCGATTGTAATGGTCTTTAGTTGACAGACAGGATGAACAAATTGACAATTAATAACTGACGCATCGGAAGAATAATAGATCGTAGACATTAGGTTAATGCCCATAAGCATGGAGAAACGCGTCTATTATACCGCTATTGAAGAATGGGAAACCAGTTGCTAATTTGGAATCATATAGGCTGGTCAGTTTAATGTTAGTGTTCGCAAAAACAATGGAACGAATGATTGCAAACAGAGTGAATCACATTGCCAAGACACACGGGTGGATCAACGAGGATCAATCGGGTTTCCGGTGGTTGCTAAGTTGTGAAGATGAGGTTACTCGTTTGTCTCAGAAAATTAGCGATGGGTTCCAGGCCAAATCGGAAAGAACTGTATTAGCGCTCGTTGGCTATTCGAGGCGTATGATAAAGTGTGGCGACATGATTTGTTAGGTTGCACGATTGAGAAGGGGGCACCAAAACGATTTGTGATTTGGTGTAAAGGATTTCTCAGAAACCGACAAGCAAAAGTGAAGATGACGAGCAAACGAGTAGGTACCATTGTCTGAAACAAGGTCTACCCAAGGTGGTAGCTTTATCCCCATTCCTTTTCTCACTGTTCATCGACCGAGTACGCAGGGCTTTTCGCAATGGGTTAAGTGTCAGCATGTACGCAGATGACATAGTCTTGCGTCTGCAAACACAAATACAAAGGTAGCCACAGCGGTACAAAACGGTTTGGATGCTATCAGTATATGGAGTGATCGGTAAAACTTTCGCTGAATCCGGACAAATGCGAAATCAGTGTATTCACATCAAATGTACGGGAATCTCGTTGGGCACCTAATATTTACATCGATGGCAAAAGAATTAAGGCAAGCCATAATCCAGTTTTCCTTGGGGTAATGTATGATCATAGTTTATCGTTTAATCCTCATGTTGAGAACGTGCGCAACAAGGTTGGTCAACGGCTTCGAACGTTGGCAGCTTTGAGCAGTACGAATTAGGAATGAAAGAAAGATAACATGAGGTCGGTTTACTTGGCGTTGCGTAGAAGCATCCTGGATTATTGTGCTGGGGGCATGTCAACCATTGATTTCTCACTCAACGATGAACAAGCTTTAAGAAAAGACGATCCGATTGCCAGCAGATAACCCGAGAAGCGCGCACTTAAGCGCGAAGTGGGCCATCGAACTACAGGAAGAAGCAGTTTTAGAGTAGTTGTTGGCCAGTTGGCAGATTCACTGACCGTCATGGAACATTTTGAACGAGGCCAGATACCGCTCTTGACTGGTCAACCGTGAGGCCGGAACGTGAAATGGGACTGTCAGTTGGGTTTACTTGGAGGAAGCGATAAACCTTCAAATGAGGTAACGTTGCGTCAAGACGTACTGAACACGCTGGCTCGCCGTTACGGTGACACGGAAATCACTATTTACGCCCACGGGTCGGCTTAGGCTGGTAATATGGATGTGAGCAGTGCGGCGATAATAACAGAAGGCCCAGCGATGGCACCTAATGTCATTCAGAAGATACGGGCTACGGGTAGTCGCATAACCAGTTCGTATGAAACACAACTGGTAGCAATAATCCAAGCTGCTAACTGGATGAAACAAAACCATGATTGGGATAGAGTGGAGATTTGTAGAGACAGTCAGTCTGCGATTCAAGCGCTTTGTGGGTTATCGGTTATGTCGACAGAACGTATTGAAGCCAAACGGCCTTGGATGATTTAAAAGCGTGTGTGACTATTCAATTGATACCCAGCCATGTAGGCGCGGTGGGTAATGAAATGGCTGACGAAGAAGCAAAACTGGTAGCTACCATGCCAACAGAGACGAGCCCGATAGTTAGTTATGAAGCAATATCAGCGGCGATAAGGCGACAGTTCGTGGATCCGAAACCAAGATCTGAAATTCGGTAAATATTTGAAGGCAAATTCGTTGAATAGGAAAGACTGTCCTATTAGCACAACTGCGCTCGAGTCACTGACGACTACTGCCGACATATAAGGCAGTGATATCGCCGGGGTACGAACCAATCAGCCCACTATGTAAGGAAGAACCGCAAACAGTTGAAACTGGCTAACCCACTACGAGGATTGCAAAATGAGTGCAGAAGACTTTTTGAGGGTGAGGCTTCTATGGCATTCGCAGTTCGGGAATACCCGAGGGAGGTGGTCGCGTTAGAGCGACGGACCTTGGTTTGTCGCGACGCGTGAGTCGCAATCAACACCACCACCACCAACAACAATAATAATAAAAACAACAACAACAACAACAACAACAACACGTTTTACATTGTTTGTAGCTAAAGCAGGTAGGGCGGTTTACGCCACGTATGGTAGCGATATTTTATGCAGGCGCGGTGTAGCTATAGTTCCATTTTTGCGTCACTTCCCAGGTTTCGTAACTATAAAGCAGCATTTGGCGAATTCTGGACGCATTAAGCTGAGAGCGCGATTGCAGAGGTATACGGCAACGTGTAAACAACGGTTTCCACTCGTGGTATGCTTGCTAGCACTTGTTGATGGTGCTACAGCCATGTCAACATAGCTTGACATTCTGCGCATAGAAAATTCGATACTGCTGGTGCCAGAAACCCAGTGACGTTTAAGTACTACTTGTGACTCCAACTATAGTTTACGGTTGTTGGCAAATCGAGACCAGAGGTTAAAAAGCGATAAACAATGCTATTACCTGAGCTAATTTGAGTTGCTGAAAGGACGCAGCAATGTTTTGCTCGCATTTTAGACCACGAAAACCCCTACAAATTGGGTACTTGTTTACTTCATTCAACACTATGACTATTTTAATGAAGTTTTAAGTTCCCTCAACGGGATTATTGCACTACAAATTTGATATGGATGGCTTAAATTTTGGTTTAAGCTTTAGCTTAGGTAGGGGTGTTGAAGTAAACAAGTAAATATTATTGCACAGCAAAACCAAAGCGAATGAGCTTTTTGCAGAGTTGATCACCAAGTAATGTTTTCATTAATATTGGCACTGACGGTCACATATAATCCGCTTAAGTTCATTTTCATATATGCGCAACGTCTTTTATAGTTGGAACTGGAGATAGTTTTGTGGAAGTTTTCAAACGTTGCGCTTGTGCCACTATTCCTAGATAAAAATATTCAAAACATTTGTTACGAAAATCTATTTATTTTCGGTGACGGTTAAAAATTGGCCGAGACCAAAAGTCTCGTCTCAGTAGGTTGGGTTTCGGTCTCTGTCTCAGTCGCGCTTTTTTCACCGAGACCGCAATGCCCTGGTTATTGCAGCTTCTGACGGCATTCCAGTGACGACCTAGACCCTCTAACCACTGTTCGAATTTATTTGCCAGCGGGTATAGAACAGGAATAATACAGACTACCTTTCTATCGAGTTCAGGTAAGATTGCCCATCATGTCCGCCAACTGCATACAACAAATCGTTCAGTACTGCAACACCCACACCACATCGACGTTTACACATTGGGGCAACCAGCCGCCATTCCATAGTAGCGGGATCAAATTTTTCAACGCTAGCGATTGCGTCACCGCTACACCAACCGCCAACTACAACAAATGTTGTGCAGCTTAATGGATGCTGCGAAGAATTCGGATGTTTTGCAGCAGCTCAACAATAAACTAATAAAATAATGTTGGATATCTGAATTTATTTTATAATGTCACGGAACTATCCGCCAAACTATTAACTTTTTCAAGATAATTAAGACTTATTAGTGCGTTTGTAGCTCAACTACTAACCGAAGCCGTACCTCAGCAAAAAATAACTTGAAAAACTTACCGGCATACAACACTTCACCAAAACGGATTGGTTTTCGAGGACGTGTTCTCGGACCTTGCATCATTGGACGATCCTGTGGAAGCAGCAAATAGTTTTTGGCCTCATCAACAAGCTCACGGCAACCTTCATCTGATTTGATTAATACATCAGATCCAACGGTTCCAACTAAAAATTTCGGATTACACAATGGCAGTCGAACATGCTGTAGCACCTGAAGTTAGAATGCCGATATACATAGTGTTTAATTGACCAAGCTATCGCGTGTCCCACGGGCATTTCTACTGAAATGCGCTATGCATTCTTATTTAGCTTATCAAAGCACCACACAAAGAATTCTTGACAAATACAGGTAGAAATTTTTTGAGATATTGTTAATAGCTTATGACTAAAGTGGTGTCTCTCTAGAGATATGTATTCAGGAGGTCCTTTCGTCATATTTATTTATCATAATTTTTCGAATACAACGATATTCTGCTGATTGATGGTGTTAGTTAGAAATAATCTTATTTGTCTTCATATGAATAATTTTACAATGTTGTATATTCTATACGCTTATGGAAGCATTTTTATCCGTTAATTTTTTCTAAAGTTTAACGCTGCTCATTTCAATATTTGAGTCAAACTTTTTCAGATTACATAAGGTTGTTGTACGAAGATCAAAGTTTCGCGAAGCGTTTTATATTTTGTGCTCGGGGGTCGAAAAGTGTATGTCCGTTTGTCTGTCCGTCCGTCCGTCCGAAACGAATCTCAGGAACCGCCAAACCGATTTTGATAGTCATTTTTTGTTTGAAAGCCAATCATCCTGGTGTGTTAACCTCGCATTGGGGTTTTAAAATATTAAGCCGTTTATTAGCTACACTCTAATTTGCACAATTAATTAAGCCTAAATTACAACTTTCTACATTATTTCACTAATTATTACAGTTACAAACCATCTAATTTCAGCATTAAAGGGTTTTTGGGTGCGAAACTCTTAGGGTTAAAAGCAATCCAATTTCAACGCTAAAATTTTTTTGGTGCGAAAAATTTGAATAAATTGTGTACAAACCTCCAAAACCGATAACTGAATAGTTAGCTAATAGCTAATTTGCATATTAGTGTCATTGACAAGACAAAACTAGAACTTTTTACATTATTTCAATAATTATTAGGGTTCACGGAAGGTTTTGGGTGCGACCAGGGTGCAACCGGAATTACAATTTACCGGAACCGGAATTTGAAAATTTTACCGGAACCGGAAAGTGAAAAATGTATTTCACCAAAAATATCATTTTAATCTTATTTTTGCTCTATTATTTGTGACATAACCTTAGTCGAACATAGGTATTTATTTTATTTGTTGTATTTTAGATTTTTATCATCGACTGAAGTGAAATCCACCATCAATGGCTTATATTCGGAGTACAAGTGGCTTTCAAAAAAGATTCTTAAAAATTAGCAAAGTTAAGAAAACGGCCAAATTATAACACCGGAATTTTTAAATCCGGTAGAAATTTACCGGAACCGGAAGGTGAAAAAATGCCGGAACCGGAATTCCGGTTGCACCCTGGGTGCGAGGAATCTAAATAAATTGTTTAATCTAATTTCAGCAATAATGGGTTTTTGGTTGCGAGGAATCTGAACAAATTGTCTAAAAACCTTCAAAACCGATTATCGTTTAGTTAGCTAATAACTAATTTGCATATTAGCTTAACTTCTTACATGTGTTCGAGCTTCGCTCAATACATGTAGTCCCACTACGACTGGTTTATATTTATGCCAAGTGCCACGGCACTACTGAACTTGACCTTTACATATTTTTCTGTCATACATGTGTTATAAATGTTTGCATGCTCCCTTGTACGTTCACAATCGTTACTGGGTTGCGGCCAGCTTTATTTTAGGGGTGTAGCATCATCTCAGCGTATTCCTATTCGTAAGCCTAAACTTCAGCGTAAAAACAAGTTTGAACTAAGCATAAGATAAAGTGAATTTTAGTTTCGCTTTCAGCCAGCACCCAGTTTATTTTTTCTGAAATGTATAAGCTAATATACACCTTACCCACCTGCGGTAATAACGGTTTTCGTTCGGGAATATTGTATCGAACCCAAGCCATGCAAGCCTTGAACACCTGTTCCTCGCTTCTTACATTGAGTTCTTCGCTGCTGATAATGTCAATCAATTGACACATTGGAAGAAGCAAGAATTCTTCGCTAGTCATAACCTGGAGATCATTAAAAACTGACTTTGCATATTAAAATGAATATAATGTAAAGGAATAATGCTGAAAAAATTGCTATCCAATGCACGCATTTAACAGTTTTCCAACACGAACTATATTTTACTATAAGCAGGAACAGGAACAGGAAGGCATCACCGCATTACTGCTGGTTGGTTGCGGATCCAATTTAGAAATATGCCTATGTAGGAGGTTCAACCGGATATCCGGAAACGGCTCCGGCAAACATTCGACATCCGGATCCGGTATTGTATATTGCCGGATATCTATTGAAAAGTAAAACAATGTTACCACGCGACCGTAAAGTTTGGTTTCTGGTTCCTTTGTCTTTGAATGCCGTAACAGGGATTGATTTTTTGCAGGAAATTTAGGCGGCACAGAAATTTCGGCTGAACACTGACAGTTAAGTTTATGTATCCGTTGTTACGTATCCATTGATTGAACAAATGTTCTTACAAAATTCAAATCATCATATTTCATTTCGTAGCGAAAAAATTATCGTTCTTCGTCAAAAGCAGTCACATCAGCGCAACTTACATCTTGGAAATTGTGCTGTGTAAATTTATCCGCAATTCTGAGCAAATTACGGCACGAATGAGTGTCAGCAAAAGCACGTATCCCGAGACAGTTCGATGGATCTAGTTGTTTTTTCAAAAATTCGCAGCAAACGTCCTGAATTTCTTTCAGCTGCAGTAGACACGCAGCCGGCAGTAACGATTGTACATTCGATTCTTCGATTGTGATCGTTGATGAGTAGCAAAAATCAATTAGCGTTTCCAGCGCTGATTCATCCACTTCCCGAATAGTTACCTGAAAATTGCTTTAATACTATTGCAATAAAAGTTTGCGAAAGCAACACCCATATATAAATAACATTCGCACATGGATAAATATCAAATAACAAACATGCGTAATTTTTTTCAACTCTCTTACTTCTGACTGTCTGCTTTCCGACATCTCTGAGGTGAACATGGCGCGAAAATATGGTGAGCACGCCGACAAGACCAGTTTGTGCGCATACAAAGTTCGACAGCCAGCATGTACTGCAATATCGCATAATTCGCGTTGTTTTCGCAAGGAGTGCATTACCGACAATGCTTGACATCCATGTTTATCTGCAAGTAGCAAAACTTTTTTGTTCATACGTACTTTTGTTTCTGCAAGACGTTTTTTACTAGAACAAGACAGGCACGAAGCCGTAATATAACTTTTGGCATCATAAAACCTCGAGAAATTTCCTGATTTGCAAAGATACATACGTTTCTCATGGGTGTAAAGCGGAACTGGATTATACCGGAATCGGAATCGGAACAGCAAATTTATACCGGAATTGGAATCAAAACTTCAAATTTTGTGACTATACGGATAATTTGCATTAACAAGTAACAGTAGCGATTTAGGGCGTCGTTGGCTGGCAACAATTTCTTAAAAAGTTCGCATGAACAAATTATCAATCATTTTTTGGTTCTGTAAGACTAAACTACTATCAATTACTCATAAGTTAACTCCTCGAAATCAATTTAATAGATAAATGATACAGAATTTTTATGCAACATATCACAGCAAGAAGACCTACAATTAAAATGTCAAAATTTCCATTTTGATTGATTGTGCAACAGAATCGGAATTCCGGTCGCACCTCGACATTTCTACTACAAGCAAGTTCATCTGACAATGTAAGCAGTTTCGGATCATAACTTGGCACGTCTGAACTATAATTTTGCTCATATGGTGATTGCAGTGAATACCTTTGCCTCATTGAGTACGACAATAAACTTTATATCAAGGTGCCCCCGGAATTACAATTTACCGGAACCGAAATTTGAAAAAATTGCCGGATACGGAACTATTAAGATATTTTACTCAAAAATGACGATAAAAATTAAACAGATTTCATTAGTATAGTATGTAAACCTTGACAATCGCCGAGATAAATCATCCAAGGTAGATTTCACCTCCGTGGATTATGAAAATCTAAAATACAGCAGATAAAGTGGATACCTATCTCCAACTAGGGTTATTTCAGCAATAATATTGTAAAAAAGAAAACTACAATTAATTTTTCGGTGGCATGTATTTTTCACTTTCCGGTTCCGGTTCCAGTAATTTTTCCAAATTCCGGTTCCAGTTTAGGTAAATTGTAATTCCGGTTGCACCCTGCTTATATAGCTGCTTTTAAACAGCACTGTGAACAGAGATGTATACCTTTCATATGAAAAGAAAACACGAACCTGAAGTATACACCATTGATTCCGCTCTTGATCCACCACTGCATTCCGATGTGGTTGCGCTGTTTACTTGGGTAACTTGATCTGAATTACCATCAATCGTAATACCGCCAGAGCCCGATCCATTTTGGCAAACACTCCTTGGTTTCAGATCCAGCCCTGCAGGACCGCCGGGAGGATACATCCTTGTACTATTTCCCCTTGAAGGAGAAGGATCGGGAGACTGATTTTCATCCATATAAGATTTAATAATAAATGTCGTTTCACATCCTATTATACATTAGTATACCTAGAATCAGGCAACGTGAAAAAGTACGTTGTAATCAATGTGTCAGTCTAGGTATAGGAACCGGGAATTCAGACCTTTTTAACTAAGCATCACGAAAACTGGGACTAGAGGGGATCGACAGGAATTACAATTTATCGGAACCGGAATTTGAAAAAATTACCGGAAACAAAACCGGAAGATAGAAAATACATTGTTGGTGAAATACCCCGAGGTGGAGATAGGTATTCACTTCATCTGTTGTATTTTAGATTTTCATAATCCATGGAAGCGAAATCTACCTTCCATGGTTTACTTTCAGCGATTGTGGAGGTGCATACTATATTAATGAAATCTAATCAATTTTACGGTCATTTTCAGCGACAAAATTTTAATACCGGAATTTTTAATTCCAGTAAAAATTTACCGGAACCGCTAGATGAAAAATACAGGAACCGGAACCGGAATTCCGGTTGCACCCTGCAGAGTGGAGATCGGACTTAGACCTACGGATCTTCAAGCGAACACTTTACCACTGCGCCACGCAGTCCGCCTCATGCACTGCATCAATCGCTCGGGTATGTCAGCCGTATGCTGTCGGCTAGCATACAATACAATACAATGTGCATTGCATATATTGCATACGCGAGAAGCTTGTTTCAAATCCTTCCACAATCCACGTTATACTACAACCTGGTGAGTTTTAATCTGAGTTCATGACACTCCTGCTTCCCATTAACTATTCTGTAGCCTTGCACACATAAGCTACGTCAGTTACCCAGCGAAAATAAGATAACCTGTTTTGTAGCAATGTAATAAAAGTTGTGTTGCAGAATTGCACATGCACCGGTACAAACATGTCTCAATACTATATGTCCCAGTTTTCAACAAAGTCCCCTTTGAACATCCACACTACTTTCGACTGAATACTGTTTACGTAGCGCAGCAGTTTATTATTGCGCTCACGGCGTGGCCCCATTATCAGTCTAGGTAGGAAACAGAAGTTGAGACCTGTAACAGCTATACGTTTGAACATTGAAGTTTCCTACTAGATACACCTGCCTCCCCGGTAGCGATTTTATCGAACATTCCTCGCTTGCGTAGAAATTGAAATCATTCCGCATCTATGGCCTTTTTGTGTATTTAAAGATGCAAATAAATGTGTTGCATATGATTTCACTAAAGTCCTATTGGACGAGGCTATGACAACTACTTACTTTGAGGTCAGTGAGAATGTTTCAAATAAAATATCACATTCCAACTTTTTAGACACACTTCTAACCAGTTTTTCTCTTTTGCATGGAATGCGATATGCGTTAACCCTGATCCTGTCTGGGTGTAATCAAAGTCTGGATTCATTGAAATTTTATAATGGCATGATACGGTGAAAGAGTCATTGCTAGTGCTTTTCAACTCACCCGTATCGTAGCTTAAGTCAGCAACATGAAGAGAATGTATTCTGAATTATGTCGACTGCGTATCCGAGGAGAGCGCTCAAAATGCGCCAGCAATGAATTTCTCAAGCCATTAAAGTTTCCGTATGGGTGGCAGTACATATGTCACGTGTGTAAACCTTGTACGATCGTTTAGGACTTTAAGACCTTTTTAATTGTAAGGTTCCGCAGTCTTATGAGTAATGTATGCAAGTGATATGTCAGTGCGAAGCCGTTGGAACAATTGGACCGCGGCTGGGTTCGAAACAGCAATGTTTGGCTAACTGGTTCAATGGTCTTAACAACTGAGCTCTTGCGGCACTGTTTCAATTACTTGTGCTAGCTGTTGTTGTTTTTACTAGTGTACTACGATGGGTACTGCGTAGCTACTATGTAGTCGTACAAATTGAGCTATCGCAGTGTCAGTCGAGGTAGGAACCGAATCACCAGGTCTTTCCACCAAGCAGCTGGAAAAGAGGGCCTCCAAAGCGGGGATCGAACTCTCGGCCTACGGATCCATAAGCGAAAACTCTACCACTGCGCCACGCAGTCCGCCCGTCCAACTGCATTTTTCGTCGACCATACGTCGACCGTATGCTGCCAGCTAGCATACATACAGTGCACTGCACTCAGCCCTGTATCCTGTATCACCTTTATGCAGTTCTTTTCTGGATGTATGCCTATCGCTCTGATTTAGTAAACGCGGCCGGTAAATGTTTATTAACCCTCCCAAATCCTTTATAACACCCAATATACGCAAGTAAATTACAGGTTATGCAATTCACCTGGCAACCTGATCCGGAATCCTTAAAGCCTATGCCTGAATCTGTTTAGTCCAGCCACTGGCTTCACCGATATCAACACCGTTACTCTTTTCCGGAATCCGTGCAATTCTAACCCCGTTAGAACTACACCCTGTTAAACCGTGCACTCTAACCCCGCTAGAGATACACCAAATTTATCCGACCAATCTAACCCCGTTAGAATTGGCCCAGCCGTTGAAGAATAATAAATAAACCTAACCCCGTTAGATTTATTAGACTACGATTTCCCAGGTTCTCCGGTACAACACAATTCCTTTTAACACATAACAACAGTACTCTATACTGGGTAACCCAAGCGCCCTGCGCTATTACGATTAGACCTGTACACCGTGGTTTCCTTCACATTCTAAGCCACTGTGACAATACTTAACCGAATTGAATTCAATCCGACTTACCGCTACTCTGTTGACACTTGGCTCCGCACGAAACATATAAATAAACTATGTAAACTCCGCTCGAAAAGTATAGCAAAATTGCACAACCACTCCACTAGCTCACAAAATCAAGACTGATTTCGGTCCCGGCTACCCCCGGTTCTGGCATTTTTTCACCTTCCGGTTCCGGTAAATTTCTACCGGATTTAAAAATTCCGGTGTTATAATTTGGCCGTTTTATTAACTTTGCTAATTTTTAAGAATCTCTTTTGAAAGCCACTTGTACTCCGAATATAAGCCATTGATGGTGGATTTCACTTCAGTCGATGATGAAAATCTAAAATATAACAAATAAAATAGATACCTATGTTCGACTTAGGTTATTTCACAAATAATAGAGCAAAAAATGAGATTAAAATGAAATTTTGGTGAAATGCATGTTTCACTTTCCGGTTCCGGTTCCGGTGAAATTTTCAAATTCCGGTTCCGGTTCCGGTAAATTGTAATTCCGGTTGCACCCTGCCCTGTGCGTCTCGACCTAATTTGCATAACGACCGACACCCACAATTCGGTGTCCGTCAATGCTGTTTAGGTCCAGAGCCAATCACCCTGTATACTTCGTTACACCAACACAACTATCTACAACAACAACAATACTAACCAATCATGTCGGACACTCACGACATGATGACTTAAACTAGCTAAGTGGTTAACCGCAAATCCAGCTATACAAGTTATGCAACATTATTCAACGGCCACGCTGGCCCCAGGTAAGTTTACATTGCTGACACAGCCGCCATAGCACCGATTTTAATAATTCTACGCCTTGTAGCAACGCCTAAGCCTAACTTAAGTTGTAAGAGAGACTAGGTTGAGCCAGGGACTCCCTTAAGGTGTGGTTTTGATTTAAGGTTTTATTTTGTGTTTTAGTTTTTAGTTTGAAATAGGTTTAAGTGTGGCAGAGTCACCTACAAACACTTGTCTAGCTTGTGCAATCGGAATTGGAACTCGTTTTGAGTTGGATTTCTAATCGGAAACAATTCTGGTTGCACCATCTGTGGGTGTAACTGCAGTTTGAGCGCAATAGCAAATTTCCAAGCTTCGCCCACGATATGTCGACACTGACTGGTATGATGTCGGTAAGCATATTTTACTACATATTATGCATTGCATATTACTTGGACAAGCTCATGTTTCACCTCATTACAATATTCATGTTTCACAATATTTGTGACAGTCCGCAAATTTATTACGTATATACAGGGTGAACCGGAATTCCGGTTCCGACATTTTTTCACCTTTCGGTTCTGGTAAATTTTTACAGGGATTAATAAGTTCGTTATTAAAATTTGGTCGGTGGAAGTTAAGATATTTTACTAAAATGATGATAAGAATAAAATAGACTTCATTAGTATAGTATGAAAACCTTGACAATCACCGAAAATAAACCATCGAAGGTAGATTTCGCTTCCGTGGACTATAAAAGTCTAAAATACAGCAGATAAAGTGAATAACGAGGGTTCTTTCACCATTAATGTTGCAAAAAAGATAATTAAAATGAATTTTTCGGTGGCATGTACTTTTCAGTTTCTGGTTCCGTTTCCGGCATTTTTTTTCAAATCCTGGTTCCGGTAAATTATAATTCCGGTTGCACCCTGAGTATATACGCACGTTTCAGAAGTCGTTTTCACATTAATTTTAGTATTATTTGATATTTGTAGTATATATTTAGAATATGTAATTTATTTGGACACGTCAGCTCAATCATAATGGCAGATAAAGTCAAAGTTGCGGTTCGTGTAAGGCCGTTCAATCGTAGAGGTAATTCAGCTACGTATTTATGCCGTTTTGCTTTTCACTTCGGAACTAAGAGGCATGAAAAATTTACGGCATATATACCCGGCTCTGACATACGGTTATTTTGCAGTCCTGAACGCAGCAGCAGGAATCGACCCCATATTATTTTACTGGTTTACCGGAACTTTAGCCAGATCCCGGTGCAGCATATAAATTTGTGCATTGTTGGTAGTATTGAGTAGCTGTGATTTTTTATTTAACTTCAGTGTCCAAAACTTAAGCTTCTATGCTTGTCCGGGAATACAGTCGCAGGAAAATGTCTACTGTTTTCACATCTTTAAAGCAGTCTTACAATATGTAGGACTACAAACTATTGTGCAACCGGAATTCCAATTCCGATTCCGATTCCAACTGCACAAATTTCCGATTTGGATATCCGGTATCTAATAAATTGATACCGAACACAGGAACCCGATTGTTCTTGATGTTTTGAAGAATATTAAACCGGAAAGGGATATTCGTTCGATTCCTGCGCAGCCGTCTACATAAATATACAATAAACAACCGTTTAGTCTTGGAGTTATGATAAATCTCAATGAAATACCGATTTAATTTACAGTTTTTCGTTATATATGTTTATAGAAATTGAATTAAAAACAAAATGTTGCGTCGAAATGGAAGAAAATCAAACTGTGATTCATAATCCGTCGTCGGCTTTGCAATCGTAAGTAATTAAATTTATAAAGTTTTTGTGTTTGCATACGTACCTAAATCAGCATGTTTTTCAGTTACCTGCTTTGTTCTCTAAAATTTATGAGAAGGTTGGCGAAGCGCAGTGACCGAACGTATCCGTAAAATTTGCATATATTTTCGCTGTTCCGGATTCGAGTCATAGAACTAGTTGTATGATGTATGAATAGCAAAAAATATTACAGTATTGCAATTGCAGTTTTAGAGAACAATACTTTACGGTCCCCAGCATCCTTGTTTTAGAAAAAGTTCAAAATCGTTTGCGTTTGACCACTGCTTTTGGTCATTTAACAAAGAAGATGAAAGTTTTGCAGGTATGGCAAAATTGTAACAATGTCTGTGAAACACAGTTATGTAATGCTAAAGAAAACCTAAGTAGACCTAGAAATACAGAAATACGTACGTATGACAAATTGTAGCGGATTGGGGAAAATGAAATCCTGTGTCTATAAAATTACTGGTTGAGTTTCTGAAACCCTACTTAAGTGCGACTTTGTACTTAAGTACGTATATGCTAAGCAATTACTTTACCATATTGTGGTTAAACGCTTATTTAAGTTAAGTAATTATTTAAGGCGCTGGCTAAATTTGACGCATTACAGATTAGCAGCTCTGGCATACTAACCTTGGTCTAACTGAAGTTGTAGACTCATGGTGTCTCTTTAATATAAGGCAGAATTGCTGAACTATTTTGTCGTTTTTAAAAGCGTATTTAAGTTAATACTTAAGTCGCTGTCTAAATTTGATATATTACAAAGTAACCGTTGAGGCATGCTAAGTTTGGTTTAATTGAAATCGTAGACTCTAAGTCGATGAGTTAACTAATTACTTAAGTATAACTTAAGTAAACACTTAAGTAACATTTCAGAAACCCAGCCTTTGTTCGAAAATTTAAGTATTTACTTAAGTTGGCAACTTAATTAATTACTTAAGTACAGCTTAAGTAAACACGTAAGTAAGGTTTCTAGAACCCAGCCACTGTCTCGATGCCAAATGTTTAGCTTGGTTTGCTGTTTAACTTGAGTTAACTTGAACCAGTGCTCCCTGAAATGATGAATTAACTGCGTACATATACATGTAGATTACAGTTCCACAATCAAAGGCTTTGTTTTTATCGGTACGTTTAATATTGATTTATAAAAATATTTTTTCAGATCAAGTTGCTGTGTTTGATGCCCTTGGAGGAGATATATTGGAAAATGCATTTGAAGGCTATAACGCCTGTATATTTGCATATGGTCAAACAGGCAAGATAATGTTTTAAGCTGTTGAATTTATTGTTTTTGGTTCAGGGCGTTCATTTAAGTGGTGATCCTTTGTAGTTCATTTTGGGTTCGGAATTTAGTTTACCAGCACATGAATCATCTGTGTGCAGTATATAGTTGAACGGATCACCTTAATGCAGTATATTGGAAAATGCATTTGAAGGCTATAACGCCTGTATATTTGCATATGGTCAAACAGGCAAGATAATGTTTTAAGCTGTTGAATTTATTGTTTTTGGTTCAGGGCGTTCATTTAAGTGGTGATCCTTTGTAGTTCATTTTGGGTTCGGAATTTAGTTTACCAGCACATGAATCATCTGTGTGCAGTATATAGTTGAACGGATCACCTTAATGCAGTATATTGGAAAATGCATTTGAAGGCTATAACGCCTGTATATTTGCATATGGTCAAACAGGCAAGATAATGTTTTAAGCTGTTGAATTTATTGTTTTTGGTTCAGGGCGTTCATTTAAGTGGTGATCCTTTGTAGTTCATTTTGGGTTCGGAATTTAGTTTACCAGCACATGAATCATCTGTGTGCAGTATATAGTTGAACGGATCACCTTAATGCAGTAGTAAGCGTGTCGCTGTTTAGATCAGCGTGTGGCCGGTTATTTGGTCCTGGTTTAATATCCGGTGAAAAAACTGACATCCGAATCCCGTTCTGGTTCCTGGTATAAACTTACAGGATACCATATATTTACGTTTGTGGCACCGAACATCATTAAACGGTTTTTAGTTATGTTATACATTTTGCTGCGACTGCACTGCTTTTAGGCTCGGGGAAGTCATATACGATGATGGGATCGTCGGACGATAAAGGGATTATTCCACGACTCTGCGAGATCATATTTAGCAGAGTTAGTTATCGTTTGCATTTCTTCGTATGCTTTGCGTTATCCGTGATATAAATTTTTGCTCTACCACCTGTCCGAAACAGCTGTTGCGCACTAATAGTTTTAACTTAGCTTGATTTAATTTGCAGTATAATAACGACGTTATATTTTATGACGCGCATGTAAATGTAAAACATTTGGTTTATTTCTCAATTGGAATACGAGTATGCTGTTTTTTCCGCCGATATTGTAAACTCGGTGCCGTTTCAAATCTGGAATTGTTTGTATATCGTTATTTTGAATTTAAGATTAGTGAGCGCACGAATACCTCATTGTCGTTCAAAGTGGAAGTATCATACATGGAGATTTACAACGAAAAAGTCCGCGATCTGTTAGATCCAAAAACGTGAGACTTCTAATTTGAAGTTTGCTATGACTGCATATTATATCAGTGTTCAACTAAGAAATCAAAATACCGAATTTGGATAATGGAAATAATCTATATTTTTGTTTTGTTGTGTAAAAAGTGCTGAACTACTGCCGAAAGAGCACCGGGTTAACACCGGAGTAGAATAGTGAAAATGACATGATTTATGTGAAAACCCCAGAATCCGAGGTGCTGACATTCAGTGACTTAGACTAAGGTATGTATTATGCAGTAACAACCATTGTAATTTATTATGTAACTGTAAGGTTTCTATTTTTATAACACCTATCAATTTTGAGTTTGACTGGTTGTTGATACAATCACGTGATATATTAGAGTGTATCAAAGAATCTGTGTTATCTTTTGTTTGCAATAAATATTTAGGACGAAACATAGCCTCAAGATTCGTGAGCACACTATTTTGGGCCCATATGTTGAAGGCTTATCTGTATTGGCGGTTTCGTCATTTGAGGTGACCTACATTTGTTTATTTGCGATATTTAGTAGATAGTCGTGAAATACAGTGTTGATAAGAAGTCTTTATGCTTTAGTAACAGTTAACGCAAGTTTTTGTTTGTTTTAATATTTTAATGAGCACAGTTTGCGTAAAAAGATTTTAGATTCGTTTGTTTTGGAGTGAATTTAACATTTCGTTTTAAGCAAATCCACTGCTTAATGGAAGAAGGAAACAAGTCAAGGACAGTAGCTGCAACAAATATGAATTGTGAAAGCTCACGCTCACATGCTGTGTTCAATATTCGACTAACGCAAACGTTAACAGATGTTAAGTCGGGAGTAAGTGAGACAACTAGAAGTGGTGCCCGTACACTAGGGCTCAGGTTGTTATGTATTAAGTTTTCGGTTTGATAGGGTTTCCGTAAAATTTTGGTCAGTAATACAACTTTGATTTGAAATTTTGTTTAAAATTTTTAAACATACAAATGGTGGGTACGGCGACATGATTTAGCTGGATTATTGTTTTATATGTTACCATAACTTATAATTAGGTCATAAAGTATGTAGCTGTGAAAACTGTAGTAAGAACTCTTAAACTTCATATGGAGTACCGGACACAGTTTTGCGCGCACGACGAACATTTTGCTGATGCTGATTGTAGATTTGTTGACTGTATTTTTTGTTTTTTTTCAGACGTCTGGTGAGAAAGTTAGCAAAATGAGCTTGGTCGATCTGGCAGGTTCTGAGCGTGCGCAAAAAACTGGTGCGGCTGGTATTCGATTGAAAGAAGGTTCTACAATTAACAAGTAAGACAGCTTTTGACGTTTGGATATTTCTTATGACGTGTATTTTTATAACCCCTACAGTATTCACAGCGATATGCTACACTTTGCAATGTAGTGATAATTAACTCGTAATTTCCAAACAAAAGTAATGTGTTTCACTTTTCAAAGTACTTTAAAGAAGTCCGCGCCTTTTGTTGGCGATTTTCTGTTCCTTAAACATTGCGCACTATTTAATTTGTTTCTGAGTATTTCATAGCGCATCATTTCGTTTTTCGCTACTGGTTAGTCAAACTCAAATTCGTTCGTTGAGTGATGTTTAGAACTACTATGCTTCATACTTTTCCCAGGTCTCTAACAACGTTAGGCTTGGTGATATCTGCACTTGCTGATGCGTCTCAGGCGAAAACGGGGAAGCAGAAGTTCGTACCGTATCGAGACTCTGTGCTTACGTGGTTGCTCAAGGTAAAGAACTTTACTTTTGCGTTAATTTTTAACTATGTTTAGAATGCTGGTAACAAAATAAAGTACCTCGAAGTTTTGTCCAAATGTTTTTCAATATTGTCTGACGAAGCATGAGTGATTGTCTAAAATGTGTATTTTTAGCTTGGCTTTTTCAATGTTTATTGCATTTACGCCGTTCAATTACAGGATAACCTTGGAGGAAATAGTAAAACAGTTATGGTGGCTACCATTTCACCAGCGGCCGATAACTACGAAGAATCATTGTCAACGCTACGATATGCCGATAGAGCAAAACAAATTGTGCAACACGCAGTTGTAAATGAAGATCCGAACGCGAAAATTATTCGCGAATTACGTGAAGAAGTTGAGCAATTGCGTGCGTTGCTTGGTGGCAAGCAGGTATATTATTACACATCTACAAAATATAATTAATTTATTAAATTAAAGCAAGCGATTGGATTTGTTTTTTGTTTCATGAATTCATATTACTCAGTTTAGAAGAAAATTTTTGCGATAACCATATATTTCAGAACATGTCTGATTTGACCGAACGCCTGGCAGAAAGCGAGCGCATAATGGCAGACATGAGTCGCTCTTGGGAAGACAGATTGCGAGAGACGGAGAAAATTCACAGGGTGCGTGGTTTCAGTATCTGTAAAATACCTTACAGTGTCGTCAATCTGCATCTAATATTTTTCGTTGCTTTATTGCTACCAATGTATATTTATTAAGACGCTACTCACTGATGATACTACTTTAAAAAAACCAGAAAGATAAACAATATTGTTAGTTGATTTGAAATTTGAGTTTGTTATTTGTTTGGTTGATGTAGTATGTCATTAGATAGGTTAAGCATACAGACTTGTTTTGCTTGAAAATTTTTTATTATGTGTTTATTTAAGGAAAGACAAGTCGCGCTTGAAAACATGGGTATATCTGTTGAGGCTTCTGGGATTTCGATTCAACAAGGCAAATTTTATCTTGTTAATTTAAACGCAGACCCGTCGCTGAACGAGCTACTTGTGTATTATTTGAAGGTATTGTGTTTAATATAATTTAGTATTGCAAACCGACGATTTCGTTATATTATAAAACGTTTGAACTACAATTTGTATTGCGGTAGGCAGATGTTTTGAGTCGTACTTCCGGTGAGATTTAGACAATAATACTTGTAGTTTGTACGTAATAGTTGTTTGGATAAAAGATAAAAATAACATCGGTTGCGATGTGTGCTTCCGGTAAAATTTAGACAAAGATGTTTGTTGTAAAAATTTTCTGAATAAAAATAACAACACCAGTTTGGGAAACAAAGGCATTGTGAACTTCGTTTGTGACTTGTGATTGTTAACAAACGGTTCATTTCTTAAACTAAGTTAATAACAGTTTCATAGCTGGTTGCGTTATATTGATCAGTTTTATAAAGCAATCATTTTAGCTTATTTCTTAGTCTTGTTAATGCATTCAGGATCGAACTTTGGTTGGTACTCAAACAGCTAGTGTTACACAAGATATTCAGTTGAAAGGTCTTGGAATTATGCCTCAGCACGCATTACTCACTGTGGAAGATAAAGAATTGTATTTAGAACCCCTGGAGGGCGCAAAGTACGTCTGTTGTAATGATGGAAATTTGGTCTGTGATAATCATGTTTTGCAACAATGTTGTAACCGTTTATTTTTAAGTTTCATTTTAATAGCAAATTCCGCTGCATGCTTTTAAGCGTGAATCATATGTGAAGTTTTATTTTAGGTTTTTAATGCATTATCTGTTGATATGCTAATTATATTTTACGTATACTTGCTTACAAATTTACTTCAACAGAAATAGCTGGTTGTTTTTCGAATAATATTACTTTAAATTTAGTTTATGGTGTAGATTACTGTATTATTATGTTCCGGGGTTTCCCTAGTGGGGAAGGGGGGCCCACATCCGACCTTCCCTTCACTCTGTCTGCTTCGCTCCACATTGTCGGGCTTCTCCGGCAAAAATTGGCTGCGTAAAACTCGGTTGTCTGCTCTCCCAGCTGACCATCCCTACACATCGTTGTGTTCCCTCCGGCAAAATTTGGCGGTTGTGTAAAACTCTAAAAACGTTTTATTTAAATTAGGTTTGTAGCAACAGAGTAAATCAGTTTAACAGATTGTGTTCTGTTCCTTTTCTACTCTGTTGCTCCCAACTTGGATGTTACCAACCGCTGTGTTTGAACCTAGAATTAGCGTTAAATGTATTTTGATTACATTCGGAAACAAAAAATGGCAATTTTTCGTCATAAAAATTTTGCCCTCGCCGTACTTTTCGGCTCTTCCAGTTTGTTGGGGGATTGGTCCCCAACTACCCGGCAGCCTAGGTAAACCTCAGATGTTTCTATGCAATAGCGCAATGTTCGTTTGATTTATTTGATGTGCTACTTTGCAGGACTATAGCCAGTGGGGTTTGTGGAAAAAACCATGTTTCTTTTGGATCTTAGTATAGAAGTTTTAAGGAGCTTGTTGAGTTAATAACATTGTCAATGTTTTTATTGAACATAACCCCGTGTCCAAAATCCTAACTACGCCCCTCTTACTGTACATTGATTATTACAGATCTCGCGTCAACGGATCGGTGATCATAAAGAAGACACCGTTGAAACATGGAGATCGAGTGATTTGGGGCAATAATCATTTTTTTCGTGTAAACTGTCCCGGACAAACAAGTATGTTTGTTGTATGCTTTCAAATGAAAAAATTCTGATTTGTTACTATAGAGATTTAATGAAATTAATACGAATTATTTTTAAAACTACGAAAAAGTCGTCTACGAAATTGGAAATTGTTATAGATGTTGGCCCAGAGAAAACGTATGATTACGATTTTGCACGGGAAGAATTAATGTTGAACGAAATGGGTGAAGATAATCCTGTTGCTGGGGCTGTGCAAGCGTTGGAGGAACAACATCAACAAGACAAACAAGGTATGAATCAGAATCGATAAACTCTGCCATAAACGGGAGGTTCGCTACTGGGGGGTTGAGACCCCACACTACCAAAAGCCACCCGCTACTTAAGATTTCCCATAGTTCAGCCCTCCCCCCACACTCAAGATTTCTCCCCCCGGTTAATTTTACGTTCCTTACATTTTTGGGAAAAAATCCACTGGCGCTATTATTGATGCATATTTTTTTGCAAAAACGTTTTGTTCAAAGGCATTTTGGTAGAAAAGAATTGTGGGTTTTTCCGTGTTTCACGAAATTTTCTTGCTATATAATTTTATTTTTCTTTATGAAGCCACGGAAATGTTTCTGACAAAACTTATTTTTCGGTTGTTTTTAACAATATTAGTACGTAATTGTTATGTAAAGCAGTCGTTGGTTGACTTTAGTTCGTATTTCGTATTTCAACTTTCAGCTGCATTGGATAAGCAACGCGAAGTATATGAGCGTCAAATTCAAATACTACGGAACCAAATGTCGCCAGGAGTCCCCGGAACGCATTATGCAGGTATTCCTGACTGGGCCGATGGATTGCCAACAACTGGTGGGAACAACGTGTTGCCAGGGTTGCGAGGTGTCGCAACACCTTTTGGCAGTCTTTCGGGTAGCCCGTTTCCAAGCTCGAAGGTACAGACGAAATTTGTTCAATGGGCAGAAGAACGGTAATTCTGTTTTTTGTGCAATTCTAGAAACTTGCAGCGGCAATTTATTCACGATGAATATATGCAAAGAATTTATATGTATGAATAGCTTTATAGCTCGAATTATTTTATGATCATTGGCTTGGCTGGATTGATAATGTATAGGTTATTTTTCATATTTATTGTGTCGTGTAATTTGTATAATTTAATGTTGTTAAGATTCAGAATAAAAATGGTATTTCTATGCAAATACCTACAGCTACATGTTACTGGTGCCCGTCAATACAGCTTCTAACTGCAAAAACTTGCGCGGGTGAATTAAAAATGGGCCAATAACTAAATTTTTGCCGATGCCAATTTTAATACCGTGAGAACTTGAAACCTGATAGCAATAAAAGGTTGTAATGCCACGAGAACTGTTTATTTCAGTCGTTTTTTTCATGCGCGCTGGCAATGAAGCGCCGATATTACAGATGCCGATGAATAGGCACATCCCTAGTGTGAATAGGGCTTTACTTTTTTGAATATTGTTTCTAGATTTTCGTTATCTAATTGAAGTTAAACAACACTGTCAGCTTTTGCTTCGCTTTTTGAGATTTGAGTTCTTAAGAATACTGGCTTGGGTGTTTTTGCAGTCGTTAATTAGTTCTAGCTTCGGTTTTCTTGGCTAGTGATCAACTAAATTGTAAACTGTAATCTGCTGTGCTTGTGAAGGTCCTAAAGTTTCATTTAATTTGTTGTTTGTGTTTTAGTGATGAGCAGTTTCAAAAGAGTTTGGCTAAACTAAAAGCTGCAATTGTCAAAGCAAATCAATTGGTTCGCGATGCAAATTTTATGGCTTCTGAAATGGGCCGCGGTACAACCTATCATGTAACGCTTCAGATCCCGGCGGCAAATCTAACTCCAAGCAAAATAAAGGTAAGTAAAAGAGACGCATTGTTTTGAAATCGTGTTGCGTAATGCCTACAGTCTATGTTTTCCGTCAAAATGCAAACCTTATATGCCACTTAGGTTGTGCATTGTCTTTAAACATAGGGTTAGTTATCGAAAATTGAGCTTGCTTTCCGTTTTCAAACCTAAGCATAAACCTATTTCTCAGCATATGATTCCCAGACTTCCGGTCTCTTAACCCCTGTCTGTCAGTGGCAAGGCTCCTACAATTAACATAATCCTCATCATATGCATATGTTTTGAAAAACAATGGATGTGGTAGAACTGTACTACTTACTTGCATTGGCAAACGCCTATAGTTAACTTGGGTAAATGACCTTGTTTCAGACCGGAGCATTTGTGAGTGAGCCAGCCATTTTAGTCAAACGAAAAGGGAAAGGCAGTCAAATTTGGTCGATGGAAAAGCTGGAAAATAAACTAATCGATATGCAGGATCTGTATGAAGAGTGGAAGGAGCGGCCTGAGGATGAAGTAAAATTGACTTTTGTGTTAAGCGATTTTTCAATCATTCACAAAGTTAGTACATACTTGATACCACTGCAATAAATATATACTCATTTATATTTGGAAATTATCGTCTCTTTATTTAAAATTTAACTATTCGGCCAGCATGTTTTACTTAATTTTCTTAACCTATTCCTGTTAATAGATGTACGGCCGTTGGTTGGCATTAATGAACAAGTGCTTAAATTATAGTATATTCACAGTATCATGTGTTTATTTCAGTCATCCGATATGATGTTGTGCGAACTGTCAAGTCCGCTTGCGGTAATGGATCCGTTTTATGAATCGCAAGAAAATCACACATTGATTGGAGTAGCGAATGTATTCCTTGAAGTATTATTTTATGACGTCAAACTTGACTACAACGTCCCAATTATTAGTCAACAGGGCGAAGTAAGTTTGAAACCAGCGTATTAAGTTCGCTTTATTGCTCTGGTCAGGAAGAGACGTTTTTGTTCTGTCAGAAAGTAACTTATTACTCATCTCAGCTGAACTTTGGTTCCAGTAAATGAGATTAATTGTCAGCTGTAAAAATGAGTGTCGAATTTAGAATTTCAAGCATGTAACACGCTGCCGTGCTGTTTAGTTTTGTTTTCTTATTAACAGGTTGCTGGACGATTGCATGTTGAAATATACACTGTAAATATGCTTGCTCCGGAAAATGTTAAAGAAGCTTCTACGAACACGCTCGCAACCTCAGGTAGCGGCGATTCTAGCAGCGAATTGGATTCGGTGCCGCATTATGGGTCGCAGCTGACATGCAGGGTACGCGTCCAATGCTTTTGTTAATAAGCAAGTCCAATGTATGTCTATTACATTGGTGACGTAATCAAACCAGATTGAATTTTGACGGAAAACTAATTCTAATTCCGATGGCTGGTACCGTAGTTTGCGGTCCAACAATTTTTAGTTCCGATTGCGGTATAAATTTCGGCTCCGATCTCATTCAATTATGTTTGAAACACTGCCAAAAATTCTCTTCTTCATTGGTAGATACGAGTGCGTTTAACCAGCTCGTTATTGTTTTTAGGTTACACTCAAAAAGGCATCCGGACTACCTGCAGCACTGTCAAACTTCGTTTTCTGCCAGTATTCATTCTGGGGTCACCCAGAGCCAGAAGTGGTTCCGCCCAATTTTGACGATTCTGGTATCGATCCATGCGGACCAGATTCGCCTCGTGCGCCAAACAGTATAAGTGGAAGTGGTAGCACTGGTATTACGTATCATTTTGATCACACAAAAGTATGATGAGACGTTATTTGGAATTTATTGGTTTTCTTTGGTTTATGTTTTGCATTACGAGTTACAGCTTTTTGAAAAAGATTACATCGTCATTGATTATTACTACTGCAAACAAAAAATTGAAATCCAATTTAAACGTATTACGATAACGCTCGCTATACTTGTCGTGCGGCGCCGTCCATCGCGCTACGGTATCGTACGTGAGTAATTCGCGTAAGATACCGCACGGTGGTGTACGGTAATGGACTGTGACTAACGTCGCCGGATCGTCAAAAGTATAGCACCACCATTAGGATTTATTAGTGGAGACAAAAACAACTTATTGCAGCTAAATCGGAAAAATGTGATTCATTACCTTTAATGTTGTTTGAGGTAAGGTTATATGTTTTAGCTTGGAATTAAAACACAGTTGTTCAACGAAAATTCCAGACGTTCTATGTATTAATATGAAATTCGGGCGATCGCTTCGCCATATTGAACTCAATAGTCTGCGCAGAATCCTGTTTTGGTTGCGAAATAATAGTTATATGGCTTAAGGAAATGAATTAAATACATCTGAAGTTAAACAAATTTCCTCGAGTTTCGAGGCATGTCGTGTATGGTTGAGCAAATAGACAAGCCTGTGTTCCGGCATGGACTGTCGCCTAACATTCGCACGGAAAATACTATGTTGATGTGTGTTAAATATCATAATTTTGTAATCACTACATAGTTTTCAGGATTTTGTAATAACTGTCAATGACGAGTTTTTGGAGCACGTGCGTGAAGGGGCGTTGTCTGTCGAAATATGGGGACACAAATCAACCGGGTTTAGTGCAGCTGGAGGTCATCGGGCATCATGGGATATTCAGAACTTAAACGCAATAAAAACCAGGACTCTTCAAGAGCGGTAAGATATTGATCATGTTTTGTTAATAGTGCTTCAAATGAAAACAGAAACATTTATGTGAAGTCGTGATTAATGCCTGTGACCAGGTATCCAAGTATTGATGCTTTGTTTAGATTGTGTCATAAGGTGGTGTGTTTTTTGTATAACAATCATACTCGAAACACATAATTTCATGGTGAAATGGGATAAATATATATGGAGCGAAACAGCGGACATGCGCTAGTAAAACTGTTTTGTCATACGAAGCTTCTTTCTCGAATTATGAATCGTGAGAAAATGTGTTTAAGTTTAATGGTGTTGTCCAATGCTTAATTTTAGTTGGGCCGAAGTAACCCGACGCGTGCAGTTGTGGACGCAAATATTGGAACTGAACGATTACGGTGATTATGTACCGGTAGAATTGCACCAAAGTCCCGACTCTTTAACGGGTGGCGTGTTCCAGTTGAAACAGGTTTGAACTTTATTTGTAACTATATGTCGTGGAGTGGTTGTTATGAGTGACTTAAAATGACTTGTTTCTGGTTCCAGATGTCATATAATGCAGTAATATGTTGCATGGATTTAGTACTGTACTTGGTTTTTTAAAATGTTACTATTATTTTGTAAGTTTTGCTCCATCAAGGTCAAAGTTGTTTGAGCAAAGAAATGAGGAAACAAAAGCTTTATGCAGGATATTTTGGGTGCACTGTTTTTAGGGCCAACAGCGAAGAATACATGTTCGTTTGCGACCGGTAGCAAATTCTGGTCATTTACCGTTGATTTGTCAGCAAATTGTGTCCGTTTCCATTGGTTCAATTGTTACACGGTCAAAGAACCTTCAGAAAGGACTTGATTCGTACCAGGTTAGTTTCTGTAAGATTGGGTTGAACTGTTTGCTCGTAAAATTTGCTGTGGAAGCATTTACCTGATGTTAGGACTTTATATATATACATACACACATACATACATATATATTTACCTGGAAGCATAGTTTTTTTTCGCCAATTTAGGGGCCATGGCCCCTAAAATTAGCGATTGGCCCCTGGAAATTTGGGTTGGGGGCCAATTGGCCCCTTAAATTTTTTCACAAGCTGTTTTTCAGAAAGAGGTTGCAATTTAATTCCCAGGAAAATACAAATTTGATAACTTCGCCTGCGGCGCTACCTCATTTTGAGATGAAACAACCCTGCCTGGAAGGTGTGCGACTTCCAACCAGTCCGGTCTTGAGCAGCTTCGTTCAAAACTTACATCGTTTGCTTCCTCCAGATACGCCAAGTGACGTCTCTAAATGCTCGCTCCATGTCGGACATGACCAAACGTTTCCAGGTAACAAATGCACGACCGCGTGGTCTCTTCCAAGATGCTGGTGGTGTCGAAAGGAGCATTTGTTTCACGAACCGATTGTTCTGCATTCGTAACACATGGCCTAGCCATTTAAGCCACCTCTTCATAATTTCACCTTCGAGATCAGTGTCCTAGCCACTTAAGTCATATTGCTTCGTGTTGCTTATACGATTTCGTCTGGATAGGCCTACTATTCGTCGCAGACATTAGCGTCCGAAGACTAAAAGCGAATTAATGTCTCTTGTTTTCACTGACCATGTTTCAGCGCCGTATAGAAGGATCGATCGTACGCATGTATGAAAAACTTTCATTTTTGTGGCAACTGTAACCTCACGTTTGCGCCATACGTTTTGCGCAGTTGATGAAAAGCGAAAGAGGCGCTAGCAATGCGGTTGCCAACATCAGATGTTGATGAGCCACAACCAGTGATCACTGAACCAAGATAGCAAAAGGACTCAACATTCTCGACAACTTCGCCGTTGAGGAGAAGGCTTGGTTTTGCGCGCAACAACAGGTCATGATCTTTGTTTTACGAGAGTTAATTCGTAGACCAACTCTAGTGCTGAGATCCTGTAAGAGATTTAGCACTTCTTGCAGCTCGGCTTCGGTTCCAGCTAATATAGCCACATCATCGGCGTAGTCGAGATTCAACACATGGTTTTGTCGCTGATTGATACCCCAGGCTATTTGGAGTTCAGTCCTGACAGGACCCAGTCGACAACATAATTAAACATGACAGGAGACTGAACTGAGCCTTGCCGGACATCTGTTTGTATCGCAAAGGCAGATGATGTTGAGTCACCAACGCGAACTTTGCTGTTGCTTTTGGCATACATTTCTTTGATTATTGCCAGTAGCTTTGAGGGCATTCCATCAGCTTCCATTATATGATATATTCTGCAGCGATCAATCGAATCAAATGCTGTTTTAAAGTCAATGAATGCAACATAAGTCGGTTGGCGGTATTCATGGCGTAGCTCCAGCAGCTGGCGGAGCGCAGAAATTAGGTCTACACAGCCTCTGCCAGCTCTGAATCCCGCTTGGTTTTCTCTCGTCGTGCGGTCTCGATTGTTTCTGTACCGTTCAAGCACGATTGCCTCCAAAATCTTGAATGCTACGCTGAGTAGTGATATACCCCTATAGTTTTGACATTGCGTTTTGTTACTTTTTTTGAAAATGGGCATTATAGCTGCTCTTCATGCGTCGGGTACCTTCTCTTCTTTCCATATTAGTTGAAAGAGCTTAGAAAGTGCATCCTTTAGAGGTTGTCCGCCGGCTTATCTCTGGTCTGATGCCATCTTCTCCTGGTGCTTTTCTGTTCTTCAGTTTGCTGATAGCTGAGCTGATTTCTTGGACGCTAGGTGGCTCTTCCTGATCTACGGAGTAAAAGCCCTGAAAGCCTTGGTCGCGGTCGCAGATGGGCCGTTGATACAGTTCCGCGTTCAGTAATTGCTGAAAGGGCTCTGCCCAGCGTTCAATCTTTTCCGAAGGCTTGCTTAGTTGCGTTCCGTTTAACTTTGTGTAGTCGCCGACAGTTGCCACCCTTTTGAGGTTCTTCGCGAATACTTGCCATGTCCTTTCCTGTTCGCCAGCAAAACCCGCGTCCAAGCTTTTTTTGAGAATAGATCTTTGAGAGTGGCGGTTTGTTTCACGCATTTCAATCGCAACTGGCATTGTTTCACATGAGACCCAGTGCACTTTTTTCTTTGGCTGGCTTTGAGTGGCGTATTCTGCTTCACTTAACAGCGTATCGGACAGCTCTGCCCACATGCCGTTGACATCGTTCTTATTATCCAGTGTTTCGAATCGATCGCTTAATGCTATTTGGAACGCCTTACACACAGCAGGCATTTGTAATTTAGTTGCGTCAACAAGAGGGCTCTTTGAAGAGGTGCCTTGCACTACCGAGAGTTTGAGTTTCAGAGTAGTTACCACAAGCGCATGATCAGTGGGAAGAGTGTTTCCCCAATAGGGCCGGCTGTTCGTGACAGATGTTTTCCACCTTTTCTGCACGAGGCAAGAATCGATTTGGCTGTGCTGTCCATTCGGGCTTGCCCACGTTTCAAGATGCCGCTTTCGGTGTTTAAGTTTGTATTGGCAAGAAAAAAGAATAGGATTCAGCGAAAGAGGCAAGGCGAACACCTGTATCATTCCTGGTTCCCAAGGTGTATTTACCAACAGCTGTCTCGCTCCCGATGAACATCCAATTCGACTGTTGAAGTCCCCGGTTACAATGATGATATAGCTTTTGGGGCAAGCATCATATGTTGTGGTAAGCTGGTCGTAGGAATCATTTTTGTGTCGGCATTGGCATCTTCAGTGGGTCCGTATACGGCAATCAAGGATATATTAATGGGGCGTGCACGAAGACGAAGTCTGCAGATTTGGCTGTTGACCGGCTCCCAGTCCTTAACGCTGCTAGCTGTCGCTGGAGAAAGAACAAATCCTACGCCTTGTTGACCCGGGGCGGATTCCGATGTTCCGGAGTATAGGAGTTTATAAAACTTGCTCTGCGTTTCTGGATCAGGATGGTAAATCTGCATGACTTCGCTGCCGCGCAGGCGATGTTCTGATATGCAGGCAATGTCGACTGACGTTCTTGTTAGAGATTCCACCAACAACTCTTTGTGTCCCGCTTTAAGCAAAGTTCTGACATTGAAACAGCCGATTTATATATATGCATACATATATATATGTTGAGAGTTTGCGTTGGGCTAGGTATAATATATTCGGGACGTTTTTGATAAAAAATTGCGAACACATAGCAGGGTATTGTTTTCATTAAAGCCGGGTCCAACTTTTCATTTCAAAGACCTCCCGCTTTCGGTAATTAAAAAAATCTAGTAGCTCTGCAATAGTTTGTCTAAAACAGCAGAAAGTAAGAACAAATTGTAAAGGACAATTGCAGTATACTATGGCTGTTTTGAAACTGTATACTCATGGATTTAGAATTAAAAATTATATTTGAAACATTTTGGTTTTGTTTTTAAATTAATTAATTAATTATCTGTTTTAGGAAGAAGATCTAAACGTACTACGTGAACGCTGGAGTGAAGCTTTAACACAACGACGAGAATATTTAGACGACCAAATACAGGTAGAAATTTTTTGAGATATTGTTAATAGCTTATAATTAAAGTGGTGTTTTTCTGGAGATATGTATTTAGGAGGTCCTTTCGTCTTATTTATTTATCATAATTTTTCCAATACAACGATATTCTGCTATTGATGTTGTTAGTTAAAAATAACCATATTTGTCTTTATATGAATAATTTTACAATGTTGTATATTCTATACGCTTATGGAAGCATTTTTTATCCGTTAATTTTTCTGAAGTTTAATTCTGCTCATTTCAAAATTGAAGTCAAACTTTTTCAGATTATGTAAGGTTGTTGAGCGAAGATCGGAGTTTCGTGAAGCGTTTTATATTTTGTGCTCGGGGGACGAAAGGTGTATGTCCGTTTCTCTGTCCGTCCGTCCATCCGAAAAGAATCTCAGGAACTGCTAAACCGGTTTTGATAATCATTTTGTGTTTGAAAGCCTGTCATCCTTGGGTGTTAAATAGCATTGATGTTTGAAAATTTTAAGCCGTTTATTAGCTACAGGCTAATTTGCATTATTGGTTAAACCTAAGTTGGGACGTTGTGATTTCAGTACTAAAGGGTTTTCGTCCTCAACGAATTTGAATAAATTGTCTACAAGTCTTCAAAGCAGATAATTGAATAGTTAGCTAATAGCGAATTTGTTTATTAGCATAATATATAAGTTTTTGAGCGAAGCGAATCTCCGAGCGAAGCAAAACTCCCAGCAAAGATCGGAATTTCGCGAAGCTTTTTATGTTTTGTACTCTGGAGTCGAAAGGTGGATGTCCGTCTGTCGGTCAGAAAAGAATCTCAGGAATGGCTGAACCGATTTTGACAAAAAATTATTGTTTGAAAGCCAATTATCCTGGGGTGTTCACCTCGCATTGGGGTTTTAAAATTTTAAGTCGTTTATTAGCTACAGGTTAATTTGCATAATTAGTTAAGCCTAAATTAGGACTTTCTACATTATTTCACTAATTATTGCAGTTACAAGCAATTGAATTTCAGCGTTAAAGGGGTTTTTGGGTGCGAAGAAACTAAATAGACTGTTCACTAACCTATAAAATGTTTACTAACCTATAAAACCGATAATTGAGTAGTTAGCGAATAGATAATTTGCTTATTACCATAGTTTATAAGCCTATAAATCAGGACTTTTTACAATATTTCAGTAATTATTCAGGTTAAAAGCAATCTAATTTCAACATGAAAGGGTTTTTAGGTGCGAGGAATTTTAATAAATTGTTTACAAACCCCCAAAACCAATAATTGAATAGTTAGCTAATAGTTAATTTGCATATTTGCTTAATTGACAAAACAATATGAACACTTTTTAAATTATTAATTATTTAAATCATTATTAGGATTACTGCAGGTTTTTGGGTGCGAGTAATCTGAATAAATTGTTTACAAACCTCTAAAATCGATAACTGAGTAGTTAGCTAATAGATTATTTGCTTATAAGCATAATTGATAAGCCTAAATTAGGCGCTTTTACAATGTTTCACTAATTATTAGGGTTATAAGTAATCTAATTTCAGCAATAACGGGTTTTTGGGTGCGAGGAATCTGATTAAATTGTTTACAAAACCGATAACCGAATAGTTAGCTAATAGCTAATTTGCATGTTAGCTTAATTGAAATGACAAAATTAGGACTTTTTAAATTATTCCAATAATTATTAGGGTGGCTGAAGGGTTTTTGGGTGCGAGGAATCTGAGCAAATTGCTTACAAACCTCCAAAACCGATAGATGAATAGTTATCTAATAGGTAATTTGCATATTAGCATAATTGATAAGCCTAAATTAGAACTTTTTGCAATATTCGGTGATAAATCATAAGGGTTACTAAAGAGTTTTTGGGTGCGAGGAATCTGAATAATTTGTTTGCAAACCTCAAAAACCGGAAAATGAATAGTTAGCTAATAACTAATTTGCATATTAGCTTAATTGCTTAAGTGTGTCCGAGCTTAGCTCAATGCATGTAGTCCCACTACGACTGGTTTTTAATAATACAGTACGTTGCCCTTAAACAAAAATGCTGTCACTATGTTTTTCATAAGCTATGAGCAACCAAACAATATTGAGTCGTTGAGTTTTAGCGCCTTATGCACAAACCTGACAAATCTGAGCAGGACGTGGAAAGAGAGCAAGCTTTAATTGCACAATGGGTTAGTCTTACTGAAGAACGTAACGCAGTGTTAGTACCCACAGCAAATTCGGGTGTCCCTGGCGCACCAGCGGATTGGTATGTTTTGTGTTATTGTTATACATTATAGAATTCGAAGGAAAACAAGATAGCGGTTTAACGTATATTAATGTTGTTTTAATATAGGATGGATGAAATGAGGACTAAAAAATTAATCATATCGCATACAAGGTATTAAACTTTTGGGCACTTTCTGCATGTGAATATCATTTAAGATTAAGCATTTCTGCCCGGTTGCGATAACCTAAACAATAGTGAAATACCGATGGGTCTGAACCTTTTATTATATTAAATATGAACATAGCTGTCCAACTTTTGTTAATTTAGAATGTGCTTCTGCTTGCAATTCTTGTATTATAAAGCACAGTTTCGTTGCTCCGTTTCAGGGAACCACCGTCTGGTATGGAGCGACATGTGCCTGTGCTGTTTTTTAACCTAAATAGTTAGTTGTGTATTCTGATTTTCTTTTTTGATTAATTTTGGTTTTTGCGTGTGTTCAACTACACGCATTAGTTGTATCGGCGGGTGCCTTCAGCTGAAAAACAACTATTGAGACAAATTGGAAAAGTCTACTGGAAGCAGTAAAATGATATTAAAATGATCCATTTCAGTAAGTGCTGTTTAGAGCACTTGGTTGTTTGAAAGAAAACTATAGGTGTTTATAGAACATTATAGGCGATGACATGACCAACAACGCGTCTTCCGACTTAGATTGTTATCCAACCGTTGGTGTAAATTCAATACTACCGAAGGAACACGGTGGCATTATGTGCTGTTTGCCCATTATCAAATATGAGGATGATGTACGTTGTGTGCTGAAGAGTTTAGCTTAAAATATTAATTTATGCTCAGTTTTAAACGAATTATGGCGGCCAGTAGTGAAAGCTGTTAGTCCATTGCATTCAAGTAAAGTGTTTTTAGGGAGACAATCAGTTTTTTTAAGAAAAAAGAGTATGGCTAGTGTTGTGGTTTATAGAGGTTTGAAAATATTAAAGCATTATTAAAAGGTAATGAAGCGTTATTATAAAGCATTATATTTGGTTTCCGCTGAAGATCAGAATCTATAGATGTGACAAAACAAAAATCAAATAAGTCAATTTTAGACTGCACAATTTTGGGCAGCTTTTTGAAGGTGTTTTTGCATTCCAGATTTTTAGGTATGCAGTCCTTTAAAAAGCGAGCTTCGGTAATTTTTAGCATCTTGGAGTTGTTGCAAGTTGGGATTCTTCAATTCACGAGAACGTTGCTTTAAATCGTCTAACTCCAGAAACTGAACGCATTTACGCAATTCTCAAGGTATGTAAATACAGGTCTGTATTTTTATTTTTGTGTTTGTCTTAAACAACCGAAAAATTTCGGTTGTATACGCGAAATTAAAATATCTGATTCATAAATACCTTAAAAAATTTCACATAACTATATGGCATTTGTGTACGCGCAGTTTAGTATACGTATTCGGATATAGTTTTAATGTTCCGCACGAGTTTTTTTCTTCGCTGTTTTCAATGTTTTAAACTGTTGTTTTTATAGGTGGTCGTTCGGATCTCTCATCCAATGGACATGGAAGTCATTTTGCGAAAACGCTTATGCTTCAATATTGTTAAAAGAATTAGCTTGACCGCAAAACTGTTTAAAAAATTCGTTGGTGCTGTAAGTTTGAATTTAATAAGTTACTTAATGGGAAGCGACAGTAGCAGGGCAGGGTTCACTTATCCGGAAGCAAGCAAGTGTGGTCTTCAACCCCTAACACACAAAGTACGACCCGAGGTCTGCCTTCGGCTCCGGCTAAAGTCGACATCTGACATTGGCTGAAAATCGACCTCCTGTTCCGGGTAAAAATGGACTTTCGGTTTTGGCTGCGGTAGAATTTCTGCTGGAGGTTCGGGCAATTTCGGTAGTTTAATTTTTCATAGTTGGCAAAATTTATTTTTTGATGTGTTTTGTTTTAACTTTTGAAATTTTGAGGGTAAAATTGCCTGCATTTTATAAAAAATAAGCGTAAAACCAAAATATAACAAATTAAGCATCATTTTAACTAACAAATTAAGCATCATTTTAACTACCCGATTTCGCCTCACTTCAGCTCTGGCAATTTTTGTTGACCTCCGGGTCCGGTATTTATTAGCTCCAGTGCACCCTGCTCAGACCATAACTGTAAGCGAATGCCTGTATTAACTACTATTTGTCGAATTAAATAAGCGGTAGATATTCTCACAGAATCGGTTGTGCAATCAGTATTTCATACTTACATCATTGTACGTTTTACACAGACAATGTTTTCATTAGAATGGGAATCGTTTTTAATCGATTGGATATAGAATTGCAAACTTTAATCTTAGGACAGCACAAGTTAACTAACTTTAAGTAGTTCCATAAATAACTGCGCAGTGTTAACACTTTTCAGCTGAAACGCAAAGTAAGGTCATTGGGTTTTGGTGTGCTGCTTCTTTTTGATTTATACTTAACAGTGAAATTTAAGTGTTACGGACGTTTTTGTCTGGCTTAGCTTGCGTTTATTTCTATATTGCATTGCATATTTCGTCGAGATAGCTGAAAAGCTACTCCGCGAAATAGCATTGAGGAGACACAAACTTACGGTGTAGATAAAAAGTGAAAATTTCGTTAAATATAGAGTTTATGGTAACCGCCGGGCGAACATATTTGGTTAAGAAACTGCAATCGATGTTTTGAAGGGTGGTGCTCTGTTTGCCGCGTGTCGCTGTCCGGCGTGGATGCGCCGCACGTAGTGCCGGACGACACCGACCGGTACCGAACTTCGTTAAAATAGTCGAAAAGTATAGCGTGATTTTAATTGTAGATTGTTACCTGTGCTTGAGTAGTCTTCACTGCTACACTTTCTATGCTAGTGTGCCAAAATACCAGCTCAATAACTGTGAACATAGTCAATGGCAAAGCACTGCAGTTAATTTTTTCTTTTTGTTCTAAATTTTATTTGCGTGGCTTGTTGTGAATCAGGTTCATGAAAGGTTTTTTTATTATCGAACAAAATGAAAACAGCAAGCGAAGCTTTTGTTAATATGTGTGCTACGCTATTTCGAAGACATGCTTCGTGAGGTTCTCTCTAGCGTGATACGTCAAGCTCTACCATTGCATTGTGTTGTTAAGTGGTTCATTTTAACTCTGTACGCATTAATGGTTGTAATCATATCTGAAAACGAACTGTTATTTAAACTGTAGAATTACGAAATACATGTATCGCTCTTTGGAAAGGATATTATGTTTTAACTTGAATTTGCATCTTCAGAACACAGACACGACTAGTTGTGGTGTGATGTATGAAATTGTGTCAAATGTACCTGAGGTAACCTTGAATAGCTATTTGTGTTTTGTCAGTAGTATAACTAAACGATGGTGTTTTAAATGAATTGTGTATTCTCAAGATTCCATCAAATAATTTACTCGAGTTCTTCATTTTAGGTATTTACATTTATTGATTGTAAAGGAAGCTAGTTTTTTAATTAGGGCGAGTAACTACGTATAGTTATAAAATATTTCTCAAGTATGGACCTGTTTTTACTGTTAAGTGATTTTAGGCCACATCAGAGTTCGAATCAAGGGAAACGCTTGCTTTGGTTGCTGCTCGTGCTGATGAATTACAGGCGACGGAAGGTAGTGGCTCTACGACAGGATCTTCCGGAGAGTCGTATATAGAAAAATATACAAAAGGAATATCTGCTGTAGAAAGCATACTAGCACTGGACCGACTGAGACAGGTAGAAACAATATTACAGTTAATTTATATAAATTCACTATGATGGTATTGATTGCTCTCAACACAGTTTGTGATGTAAACCTTCACAAATTCTGAATATGTTTAATACTTTTATCATTGTTGGGATTTTAAGTGCTTGATTGGTCGCATTTGTTTTCTTTGTTCAGTAGTGCTGGTAAACTGCTGAAAAATGAATTCATGTTTGATGCGTTCGTTTTTTAGGAAGTGTCGATAAAAGAATTGCTGTCGGCGAAAAAGCGGAATCCGAAGAAAAGTTGCAGTTTACCGGAAGGTTTTGTGGGAATGGTAAGCACTGTGTGTCTGAAGTGTGGTATGTTTGTAATGAAGTTTCAGCAGGGTTCTGCTAGTTAAGTTATTGAATTACCTAAGAGCCGTGATATCCTATTTCTCTGTTGTAAGATTGGTTAGCTAAATCAAACTGCTTTTGATTTGATTCGTTTGTAACTTGCTACAGGCTAGCGAAAATGCAATGACAAGATCCTACCACAGCATGACATTTAATCCTCTGGAAAAACCTGTACGCCACGATCAGATGTCTGTGTCAGCTTATGGGAATTTAGCACAGACTGCCATGGGTATGCTCATATTTTCTGATGCATGTATTGTTTTGCAAATTTTTTAGTATGACGTGTTTCATTTTCGTTGCACTTTTCTATTAACGAAGCACGAACCGTGTCAATGTAATAAAGTTCTGTTGAAACGTGTCAAAATCGTTTGGGAATGCATTATGTTATGCGAATCATGATCGTGCGATTTCAGAAACTTAAAGCAACGTTTTACAAGTTCAGTGCCATTTCATAGTCAACAACGATAATTTTAAAATCTTCGGAAAAACGATTTATGAAAGCAACTGTATTATATTTTGGATGTACGTTGCTTGTAAAAAGAGTACTACGTGGCGCGACATGTACTTCGAAAATCGTAGTGTATGGAGTTTACTTTGAGTCAAATTTAAAATTAATGGCTTGTATTGTTTTAAGTACAAGTTTATTGCAGCAGAGAGTTAAACTTTTTCATCCGGCTTTAGGTATTTGGATTGTTCCGCGTATATATTTTTGTTCGAAACTTTCGGCCTCGGCTATTCCCGGTGCAGCATTTTTAATTTTTCAAATTTTTAACCATCTGTAAAATGTCCTCAAAAGAACGACAAACACTGATGTATGAAGAATTTGTTTTTAACAACAGCATTGAAGCGTAAACGTGTAAAAAATTGTTAACAAATCTGTTTAAAAATGACGTTTGGTATGTTATGTTTTTATCTGTTATACATTGTTTTGTTATTGGTGACTAGTGTGAATGGGTTATGGTTTATTACCTACTTTCTTCCAGGGGTACAGCTAAAATAGCTTAGAGCATATTAAAAAAATAAGAGATTAATTATAAGAAAAATAGAGTACGTTTTTATTAGAACGCCGCCATTTTGATCAAGGGTTCCAGGTTAGTTTGAACCAACAGCATGCACTTTACAGCAACCTCGGCAGTTTTATTGAGTACTAAAACCTATAGTAGGTATTCCAGCTGTATAAAAAACTTCATTCTGAAGCACTGAGCTTTCGTCACAGAAAAAGTCGAGGTTGAAACATAGCAAAATAGGAAATGATTATTTTCCAAATTAGGAGCCGGCTCACTTAATCACGGATTTTATGCTGTGATATTTACGCTAATACATTATAATGTTGAAGTATGTGCATCGTTTACGATTGTAGAGTGGCACGGATTACGTCAGCATCGGAGTGTGCAGCCTAATCATAACGTTGGTAGAACAGCATACTGTCATACACAAGCCGTTTACTATCACAAATACGGTAACGGGTTTTACAACCGACCTCCTTGGTCATCATACTATTTTCCGACAAAATTTCAACAATTTGGATATGCAGGCTCAAGCAATCTAGCCTTCTGTATGTTCCATTTTGTCGTAAATTCGCTGACTGGAGCAAGCATGGCTTCTACATGTACTGGTTTTGCTGCTTGTCATATGTGCAGTATTTAATCTCTTATGAGTAATTTTTAGTATTATAAATAGCCATAGACGAATATATACATACATGTGTAGACTAGAATATCAAATACATGTCGTGAACAGATTGCTCAAGGTATATCTACAAATCGAGCGATTGGTTTTGAAAATTTACGAAGTTTTAGTGTTTTCTCGTTGTATGAGTGTCCTATAAGTATACTCCACAAATTCAAATCGGATTCGGTCATATTGTGGGTTGGGTTCCACTCTGTTCTAAACCCCACGATATGTCTGTTAAGACAGTTATAACACTGAGGATCCTAAAATGATCTGCTGAACGCAAACATGTTCAAAATTGGATTTGTGCTGAAACCTTTTTAGATTGCATTAAAATGACATTGTTTTAAATAAATTCTTCGTTGCGTTTGTAACGTTTGCATCTTATATACATCATATATTTGATGCTTTTGTGGATTACTTTCTACATAATGGTGTACAAAAAGCAATCACAGACTTTTGTAGTTCAATTCTTTGGTGCTGGAATTTGCACGTGTAAGTTTTGTTATAAACTTATTCGCCGATCTTCGCCGCGATAACTTATTAACCATAAAATTTAATTATAAAATTAGGTTAAGTCCTATTCACGCGTGCAAGTTTTTGCTGCGAGAACTTGCAGCTGCAAATTGAACGCAGAATTTGCATTTTTCATCAGCAAATGAGAACGCGGCTTGAATTAATTCAGTGAACTTGCATGGTTGCTCACATATGTGAACTAAATTGCTAGCTTTAATTTTTAATAAACTGCTTGCAGCTGCAAGTTTTTCGAACGAGATTTTGGACAAAACTTGTATGTGCAAGTTGTAGCTGCAAGTTCTTCCAGCAAAAACTTGCACGCGTGAATAGGACGTAACGTGCGTTAAGTCTTGGATTATTTAGTCAGTGTATTGCAAGGATTTGTTGATTGACTGTATTAAAAAATTAAATTTATTTCTTCGGCTTTGAACGTTCATGATAGCCTAACAAAAATGTACTGTATGATGCTGTATCCAAATATTGTAAAGACTACACTCTCATGAAATGTGTTTATTTAATCTGTTTCACATTACTTGCATTGCAACCATATCCAATCGTATATATCTCCAAGTTCATTTCTAAGCTTAAATATCCAGTTCCGCTGTTATTTCGCAACTGGTTGCACCATGCTAAATCATACAATTGTGAACAGAGTGTAGTCTTATTTAAATTGACGAATTCAGTCAAATTTTGAGAATCTCGGCTTCAAGCAAGGTTATGTTTGAATTTTAACTTGATGCTTGACGGTGTATAAATCAAGAGAATTTAAATTGTCAACGGGTCTTATTGACTTTGCCAGAGTAGAGTGGTCATTCACATTTAGGCTCTGGTACATTTCCTCCACATTTAAGAGTTAGGTTTCGGTGTAGGTTGAAACTTAGGCAAAGGTTTAGGCTTAGGTCAAAGCCTGTTCCAAACCTATGCCTAAACCAATGCTTTAGACGAAATATAAGCAGGTGGAAAGTATACAAGAACCAAATATTTTGTTGATCAAAAAGAGTACACGTATTTTGGTGTTTTAGCCATATCAACACGTGAAATTTCTTTGTCTTTAAACCATTGAAATTACGCTTTTTCTAGGCTTTTAGAGGTATTGACGTTTTCTAAAATGGGCCGGAAAGCCCTTTCTGTTATTACAGGCTTTAGTATAATTGGCTTTGCTGATAGCTACATGTGGTTTCTCTGCATTATTACATTTAAGGTGTGCCATGTCATTTCTAATTGCTTGTTTATTTAGCTATAAATAAGTTTGATCATTATTGCATGTTTATATTACCGTTTTAAACTAGACTTTCAACTGGATTGTGTCGAACAATTAAGGGTGGCACTATACTTATTGTGCGCGGCATTTCGGCAACCGGAATGCGTTCAAATAGTCTAAAAGTATAGCGCTACCCTAAGACTTGTTGCATATGCTGAGCGACAACGTTCTCAAATGGTCTTAGATTTGAATATATGTGTATGTACAGTTGGAGGTAAAAAGCAACACAATTATAATATGCGGTGACGTAATTCGTTAGTGTCGTGAAAAGTAGAAACTATAGCGTGGGTTACAAAATATTACGTACTGCTTGTACTTGATAGACACATACATGTTATTGAGCGAAGCGAAACTCCGACCGAAGCTCGCAGTTTCGCGAAGCGTTTTATATTTTGTACTCTGGGGTCGAAAGGTGGATGGATGTCCGTCCGTCGGTCTGTTCGTCCGAAAAGAATCTCAGGAACGGTTGAACTGATTTTAATAAACTTCTTTGTTTGAAAGCAAATTCTCCTGGGGTGTTAACCTCGCATTGGGGTTTTAAAATTTTAAGCCGTTTATTAGCTACAGGCTAATAACTAAGCCTAAATGAGGCTTTCTACATTTTATCACTAATTATTACAGTTAGAAGCCATCTAATTTCAGCATTGAAGGGATTTTCGGTGCGCGAATCTGCATAAACTGTTTATAAACCTCCAAAACCGATAATTGAGTAGTGAGCTAATAGAAAATTTGCATATTAGCATAATTTATAAGCCTAAATTAGGACTTTTTACAATATTTCACTAATTATTCAGGTTAAAAGCAATATAATTTCTGCACTAAATGATTTTTAGCTGCGAGGAATTTGAATAAATTGTTTACAAACCTCGAAAACCGATAATGGAATAGTTAGTTAATAGCTAATTTGCATATTAGCTTATTTGACACGAGAAAATTAGGACTTTTTAAATATTTCAACAATTATTTGGGGTTAACTGAAGGTTTTTGGGCGCGAGGAATCTGAATACATTGTTTACAAACGTCTAAAACGTATAATTGAGTAGTTTGCTAATAGATAACTTGTATATAAGCATAATTGATGCCTAAATTATGCGTTTTTGCAATAATTCACTAATTATTAGTGTTGCAAGCAATTTATTGGGTGCGAGGAATCTGAATAAATAGTCTACAAACCTTCAAAACCGATTATCGAATAGTTGGGTAATCGCTAATTACATATTTACTTAAATAATGGCTTTTTAAATTTTCTCAAATTATTAGGGTTACTTTAGAGTTTTTGAGTGCGAGGAATGCGAATACATTGTTTACAAACCTCCAAAACCAATAAATGAATACTTAGCTAATAATTAATTTGCATATTAGCTTAACTGCTTACGTGTGTTCAAGCTTCGCTCAATACATGTAGTCCCACTACGACTGTTGTGGAAGAGAAACGCTGTTTTGTTACTGAAGCATTAAAATACTGTTAAGGCGGCGTCATTTGTTCTGCGGCGTTAGGCGTCAGACGGCGCCGAATGTCACAAATTTAAGCGGTGGTCTACAGCAATTCACGGCATTGTCATACTTTGCCGAACGACACTGAATGCCACCAGACAGCATTGCAGAAGTCAAAAAGTATAGCAACAATTTTCAAATATACAAAATTCCATTACCGAAATTATTAATTAAGCTTGCCGTAAAAGTCCTGCAATTTTTGAACGTCAGATGCTTTACCTTGCAGGGAACTCTATATTTATTGTCATGTAATTTTTTATGGACGCATATCTAAATTTTTTTCGTTTTTGTCACCGTCCTCGGTCGGCGACTCTTTTCCCGCTTGCGGCAATCTTCAAAAAAATATGTACTGTAGGTCCGTAAAACGATATATAGAACTACAACAACCGGTGTTTTTAGCCAGAATGTTTTGTAAGTAGACAGACTAATGCGTAAGAACTACGGCTGAACAAAATTTTATTCGAAGGGGCAAAAGAATTTTGGTAAGGATTTTAAATCAACAATAGTACATTCTGTAGAGGAGACTATGTGTTTTGAAAGTTTCAAATTTAGCCAAAAATGTGTCGTGTCCTTTCCTTTACATATATTTAAACACAAACTTGAGTTCTTGTCGAACGTTAAAATTACTCTAGGTAATTTAAAATGTCAGGTCAACAACAAAAGCGTAGTTTTCAAGGAGAGACTTACCTGTTTAGTTTCTTGAAAATTTGTTATTTGAGCTGTCACAGTTCAATTGTGTGGCCAATGAGTAGCTCTGCTGGAGTAACTCAGCCCACCGGCACCTTGCTTCCGACTGAGTCGAGAGTACAAATGCCGTTAGTTGTTATCACAAATTTCATAATTTTTGTCCAAGCAAATATAAAATTTCTCAATGCTAAGTTTAGTACTAGAAATATTGGTTCAGCGTAACTTTATGCAACCTACAGATAAGCATCGTTATTATGACTACTTGCTGGTGACTGTATTCGTTGTTTATCCAAATTAACTAAAAAAATTCAGTGTTGCAAAAGTCAAGGCTATGTTTATCTTGCTCTGATCATCCATTTGGTTTCCGTCAAATTATTTTTTAAATTTAAACTTGACATTCAGCGATGTTTGATTAAAAAAATTGAACAAAAATTTACTTTCATGTTTCAGTCATGAAAACTTTATACTATAAGTTGGTGTTACTTTCCCAGTAAAAGTGCTTGAAACGTATTGTTACGAATATACCGCGCTTTTGGAATTTTTTCGTTTCTATTGCCGATATTTTAATCACTATCCGACTTTTTATTTGCTGTTTTATTTTCAGTTAACAGTATGCTTGCTGCTACATCGTCAAACAACGCTTCCGTTACAATTGGTGCAAAATCTAATCCCAGTTCCAATATGCGTTCTAGTATGGTTCCTGTTATAGCTGAAGAACAACATATTGTATCTGCTAATACATCCGACAACGGTTTGCCAAGCCCTTTGGTAAGTAATCACTCGAGTTCACCAGATGTTTTAATGGACTTTTAATTAGTTTAAAGTTAAGAGGATATTTTCAACAACCATATTGTGATTGCAAAATTAGCGTTCAAAATACAGAGTTTAAGTCAACACTTATCTTAGAAAACGAGCTCAGTATGGGCGTAGCGATGATGTTGGAAAGTGTAGGGACATGCACGTTCAATAAAAATTTCTTTGAGAGTCTCATGTGGTAATAACTGAAGAAGTTTGTAAAGCCCCCGGACAAAAATGCCTTAGAGAATATTAACCCCTAACCGCCGTGACTGCGCCGTTAGAACTGAGGATAACCTTGTCTTTATCATATTTTCGGACGATAAGTAATTATAATAATTTAAAGATCGCCGGTGGAGAAGAAGAAACAGGCCTGGCAAACGGCAGCGGGTACTGCAGAAACGACGACGTCTATGGTCACACAATAACTGTAAGCGATTTGCCCACACCACAAATCACATCGACACCCGTATCGTCTCAGAATGTTTCAGCGGGTTCACAACATGCAATTGTTGCCAATGAAATGAACATAAACGCAACTCCACAACGCTCTACAATGACACATTCCGCAACTGACGGTTCTCTAGCAACAAGATCTGGCTCGAACAAACGATTTAACGAGCGGGAAACGGTTGGTACAACGTGCCCGGTTAGCAACGAACGAATGGTGGTTTCAACGAAAGAACCAACGAATACTAATGTAGTTGACTTGGATCGGTGCAGCGCTGATGATTCGATAAGAGGTGTGACACGGCTTGACGATGAGAACGTTCAGCAGAAAAGCGGCGGCCTGGATAGTGTAGTTTCGTCTGGGTAAGTTGAGCGCGGAAACGTTGGAATTAGCTGGGGTATAGCCGGGGAGTATCAAATTCACACCCGTTTCTGATTGTTATCCAGGGATCAGGAAAGTAGCTAGGATTTTAGAATTGTTGGCTACGATATCATATAAAAATTTCGTGGTGGGGGGGCAGGGATTGGAGTCGCGGTCTCAGTCTCGGTATTGGCAAGACTCGGTATTTGGCAGGTTTAGGTCTCGGGTTTTGAGTCTCGGTGGTTTAGAACCGAGACCGAGTCGATAATTTAGCAAATGTATCGCAGTGTTGTTGAAGTGATACCTGATGAATAAAATTTTTATGTGAATCGATGAATTTTGATATTTACGCATTAATTGTGAGCAGATATTCTGAAAAACACAAAGAACTATCAAAAACACAAAAAACTACGAAAAACAAATTAGAGTTAATTTATTTTGAAAACATGGCCGGTCTCTATTGTCAGGTCTCAGTCTCAATCTCGGTTTTTAACCGAACCCGCCCATCCCTGGGGGGCATTGTGTTACTAACTAAAAGGATCTTAAAACCCGTATCAATCGTAAAGGGGGTTGACCACTAAACCCCATGTCTTGGCTAAGCCGTTAGGGAAAGTCTATTGGCGCTTCTGCGATCACTAAAGAGGTGTTTAAGTTGTTAATAATACGTTAACATTTTTTGTGTACGTATTTTTATTTATTATGTATTATTGGAACTTGGCTTCGTAAAAATAAAGTGTTGTAGTGACTATTTGTGCAAGTCGCTATTTACATATTAATAATATAGTAAAGCGGGGGTATGCATCCTTATGCCGCATTCAGTTATATTTTGGTCTATTTGGTGAGTTTTATTTACCGTGCGTAATATGCATAGTCCAGAATGTAAAAAAGAACCGAGTTTAATCCCTGTACCTTGCAGTTCATGTATTTTTTCATAATCAAAAGAACACCTTTTAGTTATGGTTCTGGTTCTGTGCACGTTCCTGGTGGAGACGATCAAACGACAGTTGTAAGCGAAGATAACAATACCAAAGGCGTAACCGAAGATCTAAACGGCAATTTGCACGAAAATGTTGGCAATGAAAATCAATCAGATTCGTTAGGGCAGCGTCAAGGTATACACTGTGTAGCTGGTACCTCGAATGCTGCCAATAATTCAGTGGATGTAGAACGTCGCGAACTGTCGGCACAAAACGAACCTAATGATGCTAATAATAATTATGTCGACAATAACAATAACGCAAATGCAACGTGTGAGATGCCAAATGTGAATAATAGCAATCGTGAAACTAACGAAACTGTACAAAATGCAGTGGCTGCAGCTCATACGAGCATTGATGATGACAGCGGAGCTATACTAACGGAATCTGCAGTCGTGGGTCAAGATAAATCACAGAAGCCGGTCAAAACTGAAAACACAACGCTCAATCGTTCTACGTTCTCAGAATACGATGCCAAATTACAACCGATCGCTCAAAATATTGATATTCAGGCGGAATCGGGAGCTGTCAATGCGGTCTTGACAAGCGGTAAGCACCGTTTATTGTATCTAATGTTGCGTAATTTTTACTTTTGTTTGGTTTTATGTTTTCAGTGTGGCGATAGGAAAATGTGAGCAAAATATGTGACTAGTACGCAATTTGGTTAATACTTACATTAAAAGCGTCTATTTATTTAATAATTACACTAAAAACGTAGGTGAACATGTTACCTTAATCCTGGCATGTTTCAAAAGTATAATTAATATCTCACATTTTTTTTCCGAGATTCGCAAATAATATAAGTTAATAATATCAACCTCTGGTATTTGTAGCACACATTTGTTAAACTGTTTTAATGTGTGTATTCGTCTTAAGTTTAGGCTCGCAAACAAATAGCACCGAAAGTGCTGAAACCAATGATTCCTATTCCGAAGCACATGCAAAACCAAAACCGTCTGCTTCACCCAAACCAGTGGCCGTGCCTGGCTGGCTTCGCGTCGGCCTGAGAGCCGAAATTGCAGGAATGCCTGGTAAAGTTGGTACGGTTCTGTTTGCTGGTCCTACGCATTTCGGTGCGGGCATTTGGGTGGGAATAGCGTTGGATGTACCGGAAGGTAAGTGGCTTACCCGAAAAGAAAATTTTTTAACATGTTATTACAAAAACACATTCGGCTCGGCAATAGCGATAAGGATCGGATCACACCGGGCTCGAAATTTTTCAACTGTTCGGTCTAATCCATGCTGCAGTCCTGTGTCCAGGATAAGAATACTTTGAACCAGTCAAGTCTGGCCCAACCCATAGTATCAAACGAAGGCTTATAAAGCGATTAATGAAGTGTTTGTTGATAACGAAGTCCATTTATATTGGCAACACGCCAAAATTCAGGCACACAATAATGCATAGATTAAACTTACCGAGCTGGATCTTTAGTGATTCAGCGTTATTTCATAGCAATTATTTATCTTGATGTAATACCGGATATTATGTATACTACTCGAGTATTGTATTGACTGTTATTTTAATGTTTTAGGTCGTAACGACGGTGTTGGAAAAGGTGTCCGGTATTTCACATGCTCACCAAATCATGGTTTGTTTGTTCGTCCAGACAAAATCATTCCCCTACCAGACCAAATGAATCAAGAGAACAGTACGTCCAATAACGAGTAACGGTTGCAGAGTTTGTAGTTTTTTATCGAACCTGTTGAACTTTAACCATATTTGAGACGAAACACGTAAGTTGATGATTTCCTGTTTTTATGACAGCGCGGATGGGTTGTTCACTTTGCAGAGGTACTGCTATGGAGCACTAATTTTTTGTCAGCTGACCAAGTGTAATATAACGTGACTGGATATTGATATGGCAACGCGGTGTGATATGGTGAGCATTGCGCATTCCGAATGAACGTTGTGTCGGTTTCGTTGTTTCTGGTGAAATCTTAGTAAATGGTTCCTGAGAAAGCCTAAAAGTTTTTACGGCGAAGATTGACCTATGCGATCTATCATGATAACGATTTATAGACTGAATCAAATGCGGACTTAAAACAAAATCTGGGAAAAATCACTCCAGATTTGGCAACCATGTCTGTTAGTAACATTATTTATTGATGCTATTCGTAATAATAATAGCGTGGCGTGTTCGAGATTTGGAAACGGAATCACGATTTTCGAAACGGAAAGTTTCAATAAAAATTTTGAACGGGAAAATTTCATATGTTCTTCCTTAAATACTGGAAAAGTTTCTGTAAATCACTGAACAAAAATATCAAGATAGTGTTATGGCTATTAACCCCCTAACTGTGGATACGCCTTTTGCATGGCACGACAGGTGTATTGTATTTTGTACATGGTTTTTATCGGTGTGATAAACTATCCGCCACAAAAAGTCCACTCCGCTTAGACTTAGCGTTAAACTTAAGCTTATGTTTTCTAAGCTCAGGCGTAGGAATATAACAAGCAGTAGGGGGTAAGCGACTTTACTTTCTATAAATTAACGCTTGTATGAGAGGGAAACTAAAAAAGTAGTAATAGGCTTATTTTGGGCTTTACGATTACGCTGCATATAATTGCTTATTCTGGTTGATTTTACATTGAGCGGATTTATCGTTTTTTAAAAATGTGTACATGTTGTAGTTAAAATTGTCAAATAATCGTAAAGTAGGTTTAGTCACAAAATCATGTAGTGTGTGTCTGTATTAATGCAAACAATAGTTGTATTAATGTAGCGCAGCGTATTTATCTCGAGTACTCTGGTTATTATTAAATCTAGATTCATCAAGAAGGGTGTTCAATTAACAAACTAGTAAAACCGAACGAGTAGTCGTACATGTTTATGATAGCGATCAGGCTTTGAAAAAAGAGGGTGGCTTTTTGGCCAATGAACCGCCAGGATTCGCCACTGCTGGCTTACGTTATTTCACATTGTTTTGTTTTGTGATTCTGTTCACGGTTCAACCAAAGTATTTGAAATTACCGAAACAACATTACGTTTTCTTTAGTCGAACACAGATTTTGGGTTGAAAACATAGAGTTGAGGTGATTTTGAGTGCCCTGCCTTAAATACATTGATACTTTGTTTACGAGTGTATAGTAATGTAATTTTCTTCACGTCAATCATTGTGTCTGTGATTTGCTACTTGTGGTAACGTCTGTTCTTGTGCTATATTCATTGGTGAAGTTTAACTTAATTTTTTTGTGGTCGAAGAACTTAATATTTTGTGTGGTTTATTGTGCGCTGACATTATTTACCAGCCAGGTTGAGATCGAAATGTGCGAAGCACACAAATACCAAAAAAACGAAAAATCCCCCAAACAATTGTGTACAAACGTTAAAACAGATGTAGAACAGTGAAAAAGATCTCGAATACTGAGTTACTCATTTATTTTGTTTGTGTACACGTTCAAAAATTTCAACACCACAGCTCAGTAAAAGGTTGCCGCCATACTTGTCCCACTGTACCGTAAGTCGCCGTACGCGAGTATTCCGAGAACGATGCTGCACGCGCGGCACACGACGCGGAAAACAATAAAAATATTTAAAAGAGCAGCGACATCCTAAACGTTACCACGAATTTGAAAACAAAATCCGCCGCGCCGCCAGCTGTGCTTTGATTTCAAATTGGGCAATCATGGTTGTGTCAGTTGTCATATTTGGACAATTGTCGATTATGCAATCTTCGTGATCTCATCAATACATACTTTAATATTTATTTTAAATACTCGTTTTCGACACTTGAAATTTAATACTCATCATTCGGCGACATCAGAACTTTACTAATTTGATATTTTCTTGTTGTTCGGTGTTGAATGCTGTGTGGTAAATGTTTTTTTAATTTTGTACTGATACATATCAATGGTTTCGTGACACGTGCTTTTAGTTGATTGTCGTTTGCGTCCGTTCATTTTACAATTAAATACTATTGATGTTTTACATTAATTATTGTGTTCATGGCTTTTGATTACAAGCATGTAACTGCAGCCGTTTAGAATCGACGGAGTGATGATTTACTATAAGGTATTTGTCGCCTGAAACACAGTTGCCTTACATCCTTTTCAGCCCTAAGCCTATAAGTCTTAGCTGTCAAAATCTAGACAAATACTCTGGGCCACGATAATAATGATTTATTTCATTAGACTGTGATTTTTATCATTTTACTGTCTTTTTAAGTATAACAGTCAAAATATGCGATTGAGATAACTTTTTAGGCTTCCAAAATCTATTATAAGTTTCCGGGTTCATTTTATGTGAATTTATAATATTGCAACAATTTATATATCTGTATATGTAACGGATTTGTTGACATGGCTCTTGTACATAGTACATTCCCCCTTGCGCAAGGTTAAGCCTAAGCCCATCATCCAAGGCCTAGTTGTTAGCCGAAGCCTAATTTAAAAGTTAAGTATTATGCTAGCATGACACAATTTTGAAAACTGTACTGTAGGTTGAGTGTACAAGAGCTGTTGACTTTACATACATTTTGCTGTACGTTTAAATCACACTTAACGGTAACTTGTTCATCGTAACAATAATAGCAGCGTTTCCTATACTGATCTGGTCTTTATATAATTTTCGTTACGTTTGATTTTTATCGTTTTTACTTTACTGGTTGTGTTTGATGTAAACGAGCGTTTGTTTTGCTGAAAACATTTATATTTTCTATTGCATTGTTATACAAGTGTCATTGATTATAGGGTAAGAACTGTTGACGTTTCGTACCTAACTGCAGCCATTTATCTAGAAAGTTTCCGTCATTTACAAGTTCCAGAAAAGTGATGCTCCGATCTATAGTCTGTTATCGATATGATTATGAAAAATGATAATCTCATGCGTTGCTCGGCTTATATAATGCCACTCTATTGGACGATGTCCTGCTTATCCCCTCTCGAAATTTTTGGAGACGAGAAACAAAAGTTTTACATAACGTAATCTGCTTCGGAAATTAAATCGTGGTAAGGCCCCTGGTTGCGTACAGTGGCCCATGTAAAGATCCGGGGGCGGAACGTTTTTCTGCAGGACTGCAATAAAGTAAGTGGTAAACGTAAATATCAGGGGTGGAACGTTTTTCTGCGGGACTGCAGTAGAGTAAGATTATAGTTTTGACTATTTTTTGCTTAGGCTTCATTCCTACACTTAGGCTTAGGAATATGTCTATACTGCTGTTACGGCAAAATTATATACATTGGTCCATACTTCTATGTACGTGTATCTTTATACTGAAGTCAAGATTACAGAATAGGTGAGCAGACGTTTTCAGTTGCGGTGTAGTTGTCATCGCTTTTATGTGTTAAAAGTTTGTATTTCGTGTCTATAATAAATTTTATTGGTATAGATTTTAATTGAGCGCTTGGTTTAACTCGGCGACTCCAGTCGTTTTGCACATGAATCTAACAGGATCTTGGATTTTTTTATTGCTGATATGTACATATATGCAAATTGTTTTAAAATAGGTCTAAACTGTGAATTAAGAACAATACTGAGGTTTTCTAATAAGTGTTCTTCCGGTTATATTCGCATTTATGTTATAAACACACCATATTAGAATGCCAAAGTCCTGAAGCAAATGCAGTAGCCGGAAACACGGTAAATTATGGAGTATGAAACAAATTAATTTTGACAATACACGTTCAGAAAATTTTGCCAAAATAAGTAAAGAAATGCCAATTTTTCCTCAGTTTTGTAACGAGAGAAAATGAAAAATACCCTCAGTAATATTCGGCGGTCAAGAAAACGTCGGAGTTGAAGCCGGAGGTGAGGTGAAATTAAATACTCAAAATGACATTTAATTTGTTAATTTTAACAAATCTGCAATGAGTTGTTAAATTGTTTGACTTTACACTTATTTTTTTACGAAACCTTGACAATTTTTTCCTCAAAATGCGCCAAATGTAAAAAATAAACGCGCCAAACAGATAAATTTTGTAAATCTTTGCAAAATTTCACTACCGAAATTGCCGGAACCTCCGACAAAATTCTATCGGAGTCGAAGGTAGAAGTTTATTTTCTGCCGGAGGCGGAGGCAGACCTCCGGTTGTATCCTGATTCAGTAGTTACTGGAAAAATTGTAAATTAACAATTACCAGTGTTTACTTTTCACAATGGTGCATAAAAATTATACACAATATGATATAGTGTCCCGAATAAGAGGGGGTCCCCATTTTGAGTCCCAGTCAATAGGAGTCCGTATCCCTAATAAGAGTCCGCAATGCGGATAGAATCCAAAACCCTAATTAGAGTCCATAAATGTCAATTATTCCAATTGTAGCGCAAAAATGACGCCAGGACCAAACAATTTGAATCCGAAACTTTCAAGATAACCTTGCATTATCGCTCAAGCTATTAACACAATACAAATATACGTTTAATTCAACGGATAATTGCAGTACCGGATATATCAGTAACGAAGGATCCTAACCGAATAACAATTGGGGTATCCTCTGGAGAGGCCAAATAAATATCAGTCCACCCGCTTTTTCTGGTCACTACAGTACAAAAGAACAATGGTTAAAACAGTCAGGTTAACTGAGAGTTGAAAAACTGGATCCCACGTTGAAGCAACATCAGGTCGAAAAACTAGGTTAATTTAACTAACTTTAACAGTAATCTGCAAAATGTTTGCAAACATTATAGGAAATGCTTCAAGTGGCCCCAAGGTTACATATAAATTCAATGGACCGAAGGTCAAAAATTTCTTTCGGAGCTGACAGTAGATTTTTTGCCGCAGCCGGATGCAGACGCCTATTTCAATATACTGTGCAATAAGTCAATGTTAGTGCACCACATTTTTCATGTCACTCAACATTTCCTGAAGGGTTGTACAGCCACGGATATGCAGCAGGGCATGATTCGCATGTCGTTAAATAGTGACGACCAGTTGGTAGCGCTGTTTCGTATTCACATTTCTTAGCAGTCTGAAAAAAATTGAATTGTTTATAAATCTCTTGTATGCAGAGTCAGTTTTGCTATGGGGCATCTATAGGATTCTTGGATGTGTAGATTTGAGGTTTGTCGAGCATGTCGCCGAACCAACAAAAACTGGGCAGGCTGGAATGTGCAATGCTGGGTTCTATCACTTGTAATTACAATTTTTTGACACCACCTTCTTCATAAAAGTACTTAATAAATTAGCAGCTGCCAGGTAGCTGACTAGAAACTTGTGGGTTTGAGTTCGACAATAAACTGATAACAGGGTTTAAAGTTTCAGTATTACATAAATTTAATCAAAAATTGAGCTCAATACTAAGCATTACACAACAGGGAATGTTGCATCAAGTAAATGCTTTAAAATTAAAATCGTTTTCATAGAAATCAAAGAAGTAGGATTAAACGTTTGTAAATCTCCAAAACAGATAACTGTATGACAAAGTAACTATAGCATATTAGCTTAATTGCTTAAGCTCAATAGGAATTTTAGGTATATTTCACTGTTTTTTATTAGGGTTACAAGCCATCTGATGTCACTACTAAAACGTTTTTGGGTGCGAGAAATCTCAGCAATATAGTGTTTTGGTACGAGGAATGTGAATAAATGTTAAATCTTTATAGATCTCCAAAACAGATAAATAAAAGTTAGTTACTAACTAATTTAGCATAGTGGCTATGCGAAATATGGCTGTTGAGTTGAGAATTATAATTTTTATAAGCGTGTGATCGCTATTGGCTTTAGGGATTTCGGACAAAAGAAATTTAAATATAGCGTTTAGAAACTGAAAGTCATAAAATCGTCAGCTACACATTAACTAGCATATTACTGTAGTGACCCGAATAAGAGGGGGGACTGATATTTCTGGCCTCTCCAGAGGGTACTCCCTTGTTATTCGGTTACGGACTGTTATTTATTTTTAACCCATGCTCCGCCATCCTTCGTTACTGATAAATATCCGGTACTGCAACTGTTCGTTGAATTAAACGTTTATTTGTCTTGTATCAATAGCTTGCGCGATAATGCAAGGTTATACTAGGAATGTACTTTCAAAATTTAAATACGCTACTTTAAAGTTTCGAACTCAAATTATTTGGGCCTGGACTCATTTATGCGCTACAATTAGAGATAATTGACATTTATGCACTCTAATTACGGTTTAGGGACTCAATCCGCTACTAAAACTGTGTTACCTGACACACAGTACTGGAAGTGTCGTCTCGCTCTGAGCAGAGCCATGAACCAAAATTCTTGATTTCTGGAAGCGCAGTAGGTCTTTTCATCCATTCAAGAGCTTGCTGCATGGTCACAATGTAAGTTCCTTCCATCGACAATGCCTAAAAGCGTAACGATACGTTATTAGGGCATCGTTCAAGTCTGAAGGCTAATTTTTTATGAAAATTTGTCTCAAGCTTAGGTGGCTGAAATGTGAGAAAATTTTTTCAAAGAACAAAACTTCGTTTTATGCTAGTGCTGTTAAGAAGCGAAATGTGTTATATCGCGTTTCCGCCTCTCTTTGATGTCAGCAACAAATCTAAACAAATGATGGAACAAGCGAATGTATTTCGAAGATTGTAAGCGCTGTGACTAGTTTATCAAGATATTGCTTTCATAGTTTAATACAATTTTACTATGAAAATGCTATAGGTTAAACAGATTTTGAATCTTTAAAATATCGTAAAAAAACCTTTTATAGATCTTCATAAATAATTTTGAGATTGCGTCTTTGGGACTAAATTTTTAATATGTCTTCACAAACTTACTTCTGACAAGAATTGTTCCAGTGCTAAAATTGATTCATTTCGCTCGAGGAAAAGTAAAAAGTCTGTATTCAGGGTCAAAAGAAATGGTGCGCGGTTCGAATGGTAGGCTCTTTCAAAATTCGACATCAGGATATTGTAGACAGATTGTTTGTTGTCCTGAAAATAAACAGACGTTTTGAATATTACTGTAAAATTAAAAATCTATTTTTGTTTCTACCTATTTTTACTGCAGTTTTAAAACTAAATTTTAGCAAGCGGCTACAAAAACATTCGACACACGGTAAAACATTTTAGGTAATTCATATGCCGAAAAATTTTCAGCTTACATCTGAGGCAAAAATCTCATAATCATATCACTCAAAATTGTGTATACATACTTTTTCAATACCTGAGGCAATATTGCTGTGAAGGTCAGAGTTTTACTATGTGCAAATAGATGATAGCTACTGTAGTAGCCCGAATAAGATAGGGTGAGACTAATATTTATTTGGCCTCTCCAGAGGATATCCCTCTGTTATTTGGTTACGGACTTTTATTTATTTTTAACTCGCCCTCCGACGCCTTTCGTTAGTTGGACCTAACGCTCATCTATTACTTCATTCCCTCTTTTGGGCAGAACTGATTTCCTACAGCAGTTTCGTTTGTTTCCAAGTCCGTTGATTTTCTGGATCATTTAATAAAATTCATGCGGGGTGTTATTTGGGCCTGGAGTCATTTAGTCACAACAATTAGGGATAATCGATATTTATGAACTTTACTTAGGGATTATTGACGCTATGAGCTTACGGACTCTTATTGGGAATACGGCCTCCTATAGATTGGGACTGAAAACGTTGACACCTTCTTATTACCCCCTTTTGTTCGAGTCGCTACAGTACAGTGTTTTGAAATGCAGTGAAATAAAGAAGGAGTTATTTAAGCTAAAGTACCATATACCATAATTTTGAACTGATCGGCACAAGGACGTTGCCAGGCAATGGCGGATCCATGGGGGGCACCCCGGCCGTGCCCCCCCCCAACAGCATCTCGACAAAAATTATATAGCAATTTTATGACAATAATTTGTGGTTTGTGTGCAGGTCAAAAGTAAGTTTATTACCTGTGAAATTTTGGCCCCCCATTTTGACATCCTGGATCCGCCCCTGTTGCCAGGGGTGGTTAAGTGTCGTACTCTCTCCACTATTTTTTGTCCAGTGGTATTTACAAACTTGCTCAGTTGATACCACAATACACCGCCTTCGAATTTTTTATAGGATTTATCGCCCTTCAAAACCTACGACACGCCCCTGGTCTGACAACCTACGACACGCCCCTGGTCTGACAGTAAGAATTAGATAAACTTTCAAGTTTCTGTCGAGCTAAAACCTTTATTTTCAAATCGAGTAGTCGTTTTAAAAATCCATATTTACTTTGTATTACATTTCGATGCAAGCTAGGAAATAGTTCGATAAGCTATGACTAGAGTTGAGTGTTTGTTTATAGTAAAATAGGGACTGCGCTAGGTGAAAAAGTTAGAATGAATTATATTTTTGCCTTAGTCTAAATTAGTGAACAATTAGATTAAAAGATATTCGACCGATTAGATCGTGCTGAGGCATACAATCTTACTTTGAAACTTATTTTTAAAAGATTGTTTTATTGGTTTATAGAAAAGATTCAAGCATTAGCAGCTATTATAAGCTTGGACTTTAAAGTTGTTACTGTTACTAGCGATACTATATCTCTGGAACATTTGAACAGTTCTTGTAAACAACGTAGATCATAGAAGTAAAAAAAATTGTTCTACATGAGAATATACCTTACCGAACTGAAACCCATGCACGCAACCTGAACTGCAATTTATATACTTGAAATCAAATCCACGTTGGAAAATTTAAAAAAAATCATTACGAAAAACTCACTTCTGACGATAGTACAGCTCGAACCATAGCGCCTCTTTTGTGTTGTTGCGTCACGGACAAAATATCGCCATAAAACTGATTGATTGGAACCACCCAAATTCCAGGAAATGCCTCTGTTGGACACGTTTCAATTTCGCAGTTCCATGGAAACGTGTAGTCTAATGTCTGTGGCCAATATGGTGCGCCTAAAACAGATCACTTCAGTTAGAAACACCGTATTTTAGAAAACCGAAAGTAAACAGCAGGAGCGGATCGGGGGGGAGGGAAGTCATTCGGTGCTTTAGCTAAGACTACTTTCATTGAACGTATGTGTCACTTTTATACTGTTTTTCAGTAAAATATAAAGGCTTCCTATTTTTCATTTGCTCGGAATGGGGTTGTTTCAGTTTCCTGTCTTCGTTGAAAACATAACGCTGTACCGTTTTCCCAACAAAACTATAGATGTGTTCAATTTTTCCATTTGCCAAAACATGGCTGTCCCATTTTTCCCTTTCCCCGAGGAAATGCAGGGCTGTCATTTTCACTATATAAACCATATACAAACACCAACCAAATTTGTATAACGAATAAACCATTTAAATCTTACGCTTTACGAACATGTGACTGATAGATATTACACCTTCCAATCTATGCGCGTATGCATTATAATTTACAGAGTCATAACTTTTGAACCGTTTGTCTTGCAGCCACAAAAGCGGTACCGTTGAACTCGGCTCATCGAGATCTATAGGATAGGCCACTTTTTATTCAATTCCTAGCTGATCCAGATTCCGTATTTCCGCGCGTCGTTTCATGATATTAAACACCGGTTATTTGTAATCCAATTAACTAATTGGTTTTGCCCCGCAAACGGAGTCAAGGTTGCACAGAAAGGCAGCACTTTCACATTTCCATTCATTGTTTACCCGCTCATTTCAAGGCAAAATATTTGCGTAATCGTTTTTTATTTTCAAAATCACCACGTCAATTTCAAACACTCTGCGCACACTGAAGTGTTTTTGTTTTAGCATAAAAGCATGTCGTATCATGCATGCCTTAAGCAAAGCGTATGGTATTGCCAATATTTTGAGCAAATTATAAAAAATATTAAGTATATACAAACCATCTTTTCCGGGATTTGCAGACATCGAGTTATCGTATGCAATATCAAGCGCATTCATCATTCTGAATTGTTTGTTGCCTCCAAGTGTGATTTGCGGTGCTCTCACTCCTATAACATGGTAAAATATGAATTGACTTACTGTACTTTACCACAGGTCAAAATGTAAAAACGGAAGTAAACGTATCGGAACGAACAGTCATCAAAATAAACCAAACGGATATCCGGTTACACCGTGATAACGGCAATGGGATTCTGTATTGCGAGATTGTTATAAACCTGTTGCTTTCAGAACCAATTTAAACTATACACTGGGCAACGAATAATATAACTGTACATAAATTGATAATTAGTTTTGCTCCAATGAAAATACTTTGGCCGGACATACAGGCCTGACTGAAATTATGTGTTCATCTATTCGTAATTGAGCCATGATCTACTAAAATGTATTTTTTTACGTTAAAACATTAAAATACTACCCCAACAGAGCTACCTCGAACAGATTCAAGTTGTACGCGGCCAAAATGTTGTAGCATTTGTCGCATTCCATCATACTCAGCGGTCCAACGGTCGACTGATTCTTCAGCGATTGTTGCATGGCTGACAAAACATAGCAATTTCAATTTCAATAGTTTAGCACTAAACCGAATCAGGCTTTACTATTGCTACACTTACATAAAACAAATTTTGCTGAAAATAAAGATTTTAGTAATACGCTTTTTATTTGCAAATAATTTTGGCACAATACATCGGCTGCTATGGGTTCGCTTCTCATGGCTTACGAGTATATATTATGTGCCTACTTAAGTAAGCATGGCGATAAAAATTTGAACGCAAACTGTAGAAGAATATCGACCTCTTGATGTTAAAATATTTTAGTCCATTATCCTTCTGTTTGATGTAAGCGAAAGAGAATAGCAACGTTGTGAAATGAGATATTCAGTATTAGGTGGCTGACAAGTTTCAAACCATTATTTGAACTAATGTTGTCTAGGTAAGTAGTATACAAAGATACAAATAGAGAAGCTATATTCCCACCGAAAAATTCTGGAGAAGCAATACAAAACATACGTTTAACAGGGTCTGAAATACTGCAGTAACCGAATAATGGGGGTTAATAACAGAGGGTCCCGATTTTGAGTCAGAATCAATAAGAGTTAGAGTCTCTAATTAGAGTATCAGTCCTCGCTCCTCTTGTTCGGGTCATTCACTAGTACAGTACTGTAGTGACCCGAACAAGAGGGTGGACTGATATTTATTTGGCCTCTCCAGAGGGTACCCCCCTTGTTATTCGGTTACGGACTGTTATTTATTTTCAACCAGCCCTGCGCCACCCTTCCTTACTGATATATCCGGTATTGCAACTATCCGTTGAATTAAACGGTTTTTACCTTGCATTATAAGCTTGAGCGATAATGCAGGGTTATACTTAGGAATGCACTTTCAAAATTTAAGTACGCCTTAACGGTTCGAACCCTACTTTATTTAGTCCTGGAGTCATTTATACACTACAATTGGGATAATTGACATTTATGGACTCTAATTAGGGTTTAGGGACTCTCTCCGCTTACGGACTCTTATTAGGGATACGGATTCCTATTGATTGAGACTCAAAATGGGGACCCCCTCTTATTCGGGTCAATACAGTAATCTGCGAGATTGCATCCAAAAAATGAGAACATACCGTCATGAATAATAACGCAGGCTACATTACAGAATGTCTTGACCCTTATTAATATGTTGATTGTACGTACGTAATGCTATTGAGTGCAATTTCATGTCCTCGTGAATACAGCCATTGAGTATTGGCGTAGTTATTCCATTCGTGAGATACAAAAAATGTCGCTCGAGCATCACAGCCATTTGGATTTTGAAGCTGACCAGTTTCAAACAATCGCCTATAGATTGGCATAACACGATCTGTGACTGGATCGTCAAATGAAATTATTATCATTTGAGGCGTTTCGGACGGCTGAAATAGGTCGTGTAACTTTCGAACCAGTGTGAATGTCAAAATTCGCCCTGGTATTCGCATTCGATTTGGTCTGCCTCTGTACCAGTTTAGAGTTCAGCAATTACAAAAATTCGTTCGTTTGAAAACCTATCGCTAAACTGGTGATGATAAGGTGTTATTACGTATTTGAGAATATGGGCCAAGTTGCACAATTACGTTGCAGCGATGAACTGATCGAAACAATACGCGCGACGCTGCGGATCCCCAGATTTTAAAGACAGGGAAAGCAAAACTCAAATATTTAAAACTGTTAAGATTGAAATTGTTTTCATATATGCTAACAGACTTGGAAACCAAGCAAAAAAACTGATAACCTTTTCATTCTTATAAATTAAATATCTTTAAATCTGTATATTGAACACGTCCCCATTCACATTTAAGTTTAACGCTTAATAGTTAGGCTTAGGCTCAGTTAAACGCTTTGACTTAGGCTTTGGCTCAAAGGTTTGAGTTAGGCTTAGGCTCAGTTAAACGCTTGGAGTTAGGCTTAGGCTCAGTTAAACGCTTTGAGTTAGGCTTAGGCTCAAAGCTTTGAGTTAGGCTTAGGCTCAGTTAAACGCTTTGAGTTAGGCTTAGGCTCAAAGCTTTGAGTTAGGCTTAGGCTCAGTTAAACGCTTTGAGTTAGGCTTAAGCTCAGTTAAACGCTTAGGAAAATGCTATAGGCTTATGCTCATGTAAGCCTTTTCCTGCACCTAAAGCCTAAGTCTAAGCCTAAACCTAAGACTGCTGGAAAGTGTACATGAGCAAGACTAATCTTTACTTGTAGGCCCCCAGGTATTACACGACCAGAAGGACTGCAATAGCAATTTGGCAACGCACATGCATCAGGATTTCCTGGCAGTGGGCAGTCGCTCAATAGTTGTGTCCGTTGGATATCTTAAAATAATGCAATTGTAGCTTTTTTCCACCATACACGTCACAGGTACTCATAAAGCTTCAGTACAACATTTAATTTGTATTGGACACGGTTGAATCTAGTACGCAAAATCATTTAACGGGCAGACTGCTCCTGCAGACTATTGCCTGTAGAGGCAAGGCAAACATCCTGAAATCTGTTCCATGCTAATTTTCGCAAATATTTGTAAAACGTTGTTAATAGGGTGTAAACGGATGGATATAGTAAAAATAACGGAAACGTAATACGGATATTGAAGTATAAAAATTTCAAAGATGTTTTATTTTTCTGCCAACACAATTGAGGCGTGCAGTTATCCACCGAGCTTTCTATAATTTAAAAGAAAAAATTGCGGATGCATCGAATGTTTAAGATTTAAATTTCGTAATTTTTATGGTCAATTTTTCACCGGAACTGCAGCCGGTAGATTTCCGGTGATTCCCTGATTTATACTACTGAAAGCAACCATCTTGCAGCTCATATACGACGGTATGTAAACCACTTTCTATAATAAATCATTGTATATTTATGAAAATGCCAATGAAAGGCGATAATTAAATCCCTCCCTATTCCAGGCTGAATGGGCTTTGCCATAAATACAAAGCTATTGGAATATCACGACAATTCGTCACACTAGAATCTTTAAACAGACACTTGACTGAAAGTCCTTGACATGTCGGTTCGAGAATTCGTTGCCTACCATTCCACTTTAATATGCTGAGGCTCATGAAGCAATGGGGTGACGAGATGTCTGGGCGACGGATTGTCGTCGATTCAGCTGTCTCGCTTTGTGTTTTTCCAATGTATGTGGCGAGTTATGTTTAATTTAAAGCTGACCCTTTGCAGAAAACACTATATCACTATTCCAAACAATTGTAGTTAATATATACGTCGTGCCCCAAACAGCTGCCCTAATTGGCAACCGGGGCGTTCCATACAATTGTCGTTCGGGGCAGCCCATACGACTAACAACTACAATAATGCAAACAGATTTTGATTGGTCGTTCAGGTTTGAATATATTGTCGTCGATTCAGCTATGTCTTGCTTTGTGTTTTTCCAATGTGTGTGGGTTGTTCAGGTTTGAATATATGTCGTGCCCACAACAGCTATTTGCCCCAGTTGGCAACCGGGACGTTCCAAACGACAATTGCCGTTCGAGGCAGTCCATACAACTAACAATTACCAGAATGCAAACTGGTTTTGTTTGGTTGTTCATGTTTGGCTATTTTCGCTAAAACAGACTTTCATAGTATTAATTGACTTCACAATATTTGCAAACTGTAAGTTGAGCAAGGTTTATATGGATGAAGGATTACAGAGGTGCAATTTGATTGTCTAATCAAAAGAACAGAAATGCTGACTACGCCTCTACACTCTACAGCATTGCCCACATAACGTTGTATTCGATTAAACATTACGGCACACGCTCACACCGCTTCGTTTGTATACTATATAAACGTTGTTTAATTTATAGTTTGCATATATAGTGAAGACAAATAATTATTGTGCATTGTAGAATTCAATTTTATCGAACACAGTCAAGCCTGAACAACCAATCACACATAGTTTGCATTCCAGTAGTTGTTTGGGCTGCCCCGAACAGCAATTGTCGTTTGGGACGTACGTCCCAGTTGCCGACTGGGGCAAAAAACTATTTGAGGCAAGACATATATAATAGATTATATATTATATACAACATATATATTCATATATTTAATAAAATTTCTTTGATACCCTGGAATGAAAAAAATTGCCAGTGCCACTTAGTTTTTTGTTTGACGCAATGAATTTAGAATTGCTTGTGCATTGCATATTTCACAAGAACTTCTCGTGCATTATGCGAGAACATTGCGCGATATTTTTCGAATGACAGCATTCTGTAAACGCGTCCAGTGCGATTTGTGAAATTACCGAGAATAAAACCAGAATATTTCGTTGTGAAAGTAATCGTTTTATTTCAACTAAATTTGGTCCATGTATAGATCACGGGCCGACCCTTTTTCCGCGAGACTACAAACGAGTAATTTTTATTTTTAGACTAATTTATTCCATAGAATTAGGTATTCGCTGATCCTATCCCTTAGGTTTAGGAACATGCTTATACTATTGTTATAAGCAGAGGACCAGTTCTATAGATTGGCCACTAATTCAAACATACATGATGGTGAAAGGTTCAATTCTATGTAAACAACAGGCAACCGTGGCGGGCCCGTAGCCAATGGGGCCACGGGGGCTCGGCGCCCCCTGGAAGAATTTCGCCACCCCCCGTAGAAAATTTTCAAGCTTGCTAGTAAGTTACCAAAAACGCTTGCATGCCACTTTTGAAAAATGTTCAGCCCCCATAGCAAGGTCAGCTGACTACGTGCCTGGGCCATGGGTACCTCCAGAATGTAGGGTTGGGCTGTACAAGTGAAATCCTATAAAGTAAATTATAAAACAACATTTCTATAGACATAAGACATATATAACGACGGAAACTATAGCATTGCTTTTTTCAGGGGGGGTGAGCTGCACTTCCCGGGTCTACTCCGGCGACTATGCAGGTAAGTTAATTAATACTGCAAACACACGTTCCGGCAATATATATTTTATTAAACTGTTAGTATGAAAGCATAAATACGGTTAATACAAAAAGCACAGTATTCGCATTCGAAGATAAAACTGTTTTAAGCAAGCAATTGGTTAAATTTTTAAAGCACAGCAATTTGGCAGAGTTACGGAACTTGAACCCCCTAGGAATTTGATGAAAAGTGGCTCATTTATACATCTCGATGCGCTAAGTTGAGTAGTGTGCGGCACAACTTTTATGGCTGCAGGGTCCTGGTTCAAACGTTATGACCCGCTAGATTTCATTTCAACCCTTTACTATGATAACCTGGTGGTGCTATACACATTTCACAACATGGGCCTGTCGGTTAAATGAGTGAAAACATGTGTTATTTGAAGCGTGATGCCTGACAGAATACCATGCATTGTAGCAATCTCTAAGCACTAAAATCACATTCGCTTTCAATTTTGCAGCGTGTAACATACCCAGAATTGTCAATTATCGCCAATTTAAACCATCAACAAGAAGCAAAGCAAACATAATCGTTCACATTTTGCTGCGATGTTTTCGATTACCTGTCTTTAACTGTTTACGATTCTGTTTGTTTCCAGCTGTTTGTTTATTTATTTGCGAACCGATCGTGTATGGTCATATATTTTGTGGTCCAGCAGGAGTAACAATGCATTGCATGCTTTTCATTAATTGTCCATACGGACACATACATCGATTACTAAAGCAGTACGAGCCTCCACCACACAATACTTGACCACCACACCACGAGCCTGGCGGAACTGAAAGAGAAATGTTAAAATTGATGCGTCGTTCATAATAAAAAGCTTTTAGCTGTGCCACAAGATGTCATACATGTCCGTGACCGGAGGTGGACCGAAAAAGCTTGGCTTGGGTGGAAAAATTTTTGACCCCCATGAAACTTTCTATTTTGTTAAAAAGTTACGCGAAATCTTTCCAGAGCCCTTCTTCACGTTATTCAGTCCGTCCAGAGATCGAGTGAACGAGAGATAAAATATTTTAAATTTGTTACGCGTTATTAACTATTCCGTAACAGTTTTGCGGTAAAATCTACTTCGTCGACTACTGTGAGATTTAACTTAACGGACTAATTATTTTTAGAGTTGAATGATATGCAAAAAATTAAATGAAAGTACACAGAGCCAGTGCTGGTTCCAGAAAGAAATTTTGACCTACAAAATATTAAACTTTACACAAGTTTAAAAATAATCACAGATGGCAAAAACTTGATGGTCTCAAACGAGCCAACGATGCCAATAGTACACTGCATTTTGCCTACCTCGCAACACATTCTCATATTGCGGGCCAATGATATTTATACGCGCCTGTAAACTAACCCTGCCCTAAGCATAAGAGCCTACGCCCAGCCACCAGCTCGTATTTTCCTTAGCCTCCTTCTCCAGATGAACAGACTCATGGACATAGGCCATAGTGAAATGTTCGTACACGAAACATATTATTTTATTACATTTGAAAAATTAATCTTAGATTGATTTAAAACATTTTAGTTTGGTTTTGCGAAACTACAAGTCACTTAGAAACTTAAGTTTGATAAGGACGCTAACTGAACAACTATTGGTCCTGGCCGCTAGGTTTGTCAAAGGTTCAAAATTCTGCTGCCCAATAGTTTTAACCGAAGGTCCAAACGCTCTGATTCGTTGACACATTTTAAAGTTATCCTCAAAACTCATCATGCATATGCTTTTGCATTATTTAAAATAGCATCAAATTGCTGAAACAATTCGAATAATTTTAATAACAGGTGCGTAGCTAGCTCTGCAGCCTGCTTGAAACCAATTTTAAGTGGTGTATGCGGCGGAAATAACAACCTTACAAGCAGGGCTAAAACGTTTTTACGCGAGACAAGCAAAATTTTTGTCCCTTCGACTACAGGCCAGGCAAGTATATTATCAAACAATGCTCGAAAGGTACGAAATATGACCATTTAATATTAAACCAATTAACCACCTGCAGTAAATCCGGCGCTGCATTTTCCTCCGTAGAATACGAGTCCAGGATCGCATTTACAGATTCCATTTACGCATCGGGCGCCGGTAACACAGCTGGTAGAACTGGCAATATTTACTGTCATATCACATTGTTGTCCCGGCATTCCTGTAAATCAAACACTGAAGCTTTTTGGCTTCAACGTCCAGGATACTGAAGCCAAAAATGCTTCAGTGTCCTGCACGTTGAAGCCAAGGACGTTGAAGCCTGGACGTTGAAGCCAAAAAGCTTCAGCATCCTTCACACTAAAGCATTTTCGGCCTCAGTATCCTGCACACTGAACAATTTTTGGCTTCAATGTCCAGGATACTGAAACTTTTTGGCTTCAAGGGTCAGGATACTGAAGCTTTCTTGGCTTCAGTATTCAAGACACTACCCCCTCAAAAGTCACCTGGTGTACGCAAGTTATTGTGGAAGTTGCATTATTTGGTTTTCTTTATTTTTCTATAGATAAAAATTTATTCAAGAGCAGATATATTATGCAAAAGAATTAAAACTAACGCCACTCCCATGCCTATCCATGTCATCACCTGCCACTTAAATCGATTCGTTAGAAACTTGAACTTGTCATTTTTTCAGTTGTACACGTGACACACCACTTGAATGTACAAATAATTCGCCGAATACAAATTTATTCCACACTTTGCTAAAAATCTACTTATGGCTCTGATTTTGGTTTAGAACAGGAAAAAATTTGCCAAAGGTTCAAGAAATTACAAGACACCTCCAGTGAACCAAACGAAGACTATTGCCATAACATGCCGGCGCCTCAGTCAATCGCACAAAACGGTGGTGTACAACAGTAAGTTTTGGGCTTGGTTGCAATATAATCTTACGATAACACGAGAAGTATTGTACTGTAGCGACCCGAATAAGAGGGGGAGGTTAATCACAGTCCGGGTTGCTCTTTTGAGTCTGAATTAATAGGAGTCTATTTCCTTAATTAAAATCTGAAATGGATAGCGTCTAAAATTACCAACTACTCCATTAACTTCAATGCCATAACTAGGTTTCGTAAGGGCTTCCTGGAGCAAAACACATCTGTCCGGAACCGAATAGTACGGTTGAATAGCCTACGGAGAGGCAAAATATGCTTCATTCACTACATCTTCGTATTCGGGTCACTACACGATATACATTACCTTTTGAACCAACGGCGCGCGTGCTATAACCATTGTCAGTACATAATCCATTGAGCCAGATTTCATCTGGAGCACAATTGCAAATAAAAGACTGACATGTTGCCATACCAATACAGTCTTGATCGGTTCGACAACTCGATCCAGGTACTGAAAACGTAAAAATATATAACTGTCTGTCAAAATTTTATTTAAAATTTTTTCTCGCTTTAATACACTGAAACCAGGGTACGACAGGAATTAAAATTACAAACACCGGAATCCGAACCGAAATTGCTGTTGCACAATGACTGGAGCGAAAAAAACTTCGAACAATGGAGTTTTACGCAAAACTTGGTTCTCATACTTACTTCCGTCTGTGGCATCGTTCAGACTTGTACATACGCCGTTGTAAGGTACTGTACCAAACGAACACACGCATTTACCGTTAAAACATGACGATCCGCCTGTACACTGCGAAAAACGAGTGCATATTTCGCCAGGTGAAACTAAAAGACAATAGGCCAGTGTAAGGAACAGGACCGGAACTGTATTATAAGCATACACCTGAGCCTAAGCCTAAGCCTAAGCATAAGCCTAAGCCTAAGCCTAAACCTAAGCCTAAGCCTAAGGCTAAGCCTAAGCCTAAGCCTAAGAATGAGCATATTTCTAAGCCTAAGAATGAGCATATTTCTAAGCCTAAGCTTACGCCTAAGCCTAAGCCAAGCGAAAATAATTAGTCTAAAGCTTAAGCTTACTCTATTGCAGTCCCACAGAAAAACGTTCCGCCTCTGATCTTTACATGGGCCAGACAATACAGCTCAAATTTTACGTATACATCGTTTTTTGACCAAAAAATTACAAGCCGTTGCGCATCCAGAAGTTTGTAATGGAGGGCCGAGCGATGAACGCCAACTTCAATTTTGGTACTAAATCATACAAAATTTGGGGTCCGACTTTTGTTTTCGAGGCCAAACGTGCAGCCGTTTTTTAAAACCTGCATTCTGTTTCAAATGAATTATGAAACTGTGTTTTACTTTATATCATTTGTTCAGTGAATAATGCATACTTATTCAAAAGTATGCAACTGGGCACATTTCGTGTACAAAAAATCTACTCAACCTGCGTTGCGGTTTTGGCCCATCCCACTTCAGTAAAAACTTGACAATTCTTTTGCCAGGAAGGAACAAATTTAAACGCTTTCGTGTACCAGTTTACTCCAAGTAGATCAATTTTCGGCAATAGCAAGATGACAATAACATATAGTTGCATATCAGCTGACATTAACATGCATACCTGTATCGGGAACACACAGCGGAATAGTTCTACCATTGCTAAAGTCGCTGGAAACAACCTGTCCTACAGGACAAAGACATCGACCTTCGTGACAAACAGACCCACCGTCGCATCGAGATGACTCAGAACACGACGACCCTGGAGGACCTAAAAGAACTTGAATTTAAATTTTAAATGATTCAACGTCTTTAATGGCCATGTTAACTATAAGGGACAAACAGCGACCCTGAATTATTTAGGTCTGGATTATTCCTATGTTTACGCCTGCGCTTAGGCGTAAAGTTAGATTTGGCTAAATGGACAAGCCTTTATAGTTAACATGGATCTTTAATGGTTTATTTATTACTAACAACATAAACACAGCGGACTACGGCTGGTAGCCTGGGGATGCTTGCTGATCTCTTGAACAATATATACCCCTCCAAGTGTAATTTTCTGCCACGCGACATCTACAACCAAGTTCGTAACCAGATCAACAAGCTAGGGTACCAAAAACTTTACGACGGCCTGTCAAGAATTTCACATGACTTACAAGCGTGGTCGTAATTTGTGTGGAACAACAGTGTTCCACTGGTGGACTGTAGCCCCTTGCCGCTGTGGCAACGGGCCTGTCTTAGAAATAATTGTGTCGTTGACAGAATCTGACAGCTCTCAGGCGTTGGATTTTTACCCGAATGTCATAACAGCGTTGATGTTTCTGGGCACAAAATGCCTTTTCGCAGTAATATAGATAACCTCGTAGGTCAAGTCGTCTTAAATTAAAATGTATTGGTAAGTTTGAGTTTATCAAAAAAAAACTAAAACTTAAGTTCGAAACAGAAACGAACAAATCCAAACATCGAAATGCTGTTTAAATTTTCGAGAGCCTGTTTTTCATGGCGAAATAACACGGCATTGTTTACTTTTTTCAAACATACTTACGTAGGAAATTGTCAGGTTTTGATAAACAACTACCGCTGACAATTGTTTCGCCTCCGGCGCACACACAAATTCCATCGATACACTTCGCACCACTTGTGCAAGCTTGCAGAAATGTGCAAAGTTCTCCTGGTTTCACTGGAAATAACGAAATTATAAGCGTAATTAAAACTTTCTTCCAAATTCAAATTCCACTCCCACAGCCAATCAGATATACACAGGCGTTGGTTTAATTCGTTTGAAAAATTGAATTATCATTGACAATTGATCCTTGGAACCAAACTGGCCGTTATTTCTTTACAACACTATTCCATAAACTGCAAGTACAGTTGAAAATAGCTAATTCTATTTCGAAATTAGTACAGCATAATCTGTCAACATCTGGTGATCGTCATAGGTCTTGTAACTTAAGAACCAGTGATCGAACCTACATCTACATAGATCAACACATCCCAATGTTTAGTCGTTCTACGTTTAGAATCTCGGAGTTGGTTCAAATAAATATACTTACTATGTTGTATAAGAGCTAGTTTCAAGCGAGGATTCGCATCGCAGTGTAACTCAGCTATCGGCTGCTTCTTGACGCTTGAGGCCGACTTTGACGTCATGAGGATATTTTGAATTGCGCATACGCGTAGTAATTTTTAAACGCTGCGCCATTATATATTAATTGACCTATGCAGATGCTATGAGTTACCCACGGTCTACTTTATGCGAGAAGGCATTAAGCACCTGCTCGGCCATAAAATTTAGCAAACACTGAGCTTGAAACTTGATCATAAATGTTTATATTTCTAGAAGACATAGTGCTACAACTATATGTTTTTACCTGTCCCTTTGACACACCGATTGTCAACATTCAGTGTTCCTGCAGGGCACTCACAAATGCCGTTACGACATTCTGCAGAACGATTACATTTAATTCCTTCGGGATCGCAGGATGCACCAATCGGCAGAAACGAATATGCTTAAGAGAAATAAATTAAAATTGATTTCGATTTTTAACAATACACTGTTTGTTAATATAAATTTTTATGTGGACGTCGATCTCACGATGGTGTCTACTGTATTGACCCAAATAAGAGAAGGAAGAATGATATTTATTTGGCCTCTCCAGAGGGCACCCCAATGTTATTTGGTTACGGACAGGTATTTAGTTTTAACCCCCTCTCCACCACCATTCCTTACTGATGTATATCTGGTATTGCAACTATCCGTTGTATTAAACATTTATTTGTCTTGTATCAAAAAGCTTGTGCGACAATGCAAGGTTATACTTTCGAGTATACTTTCAAAACTTTAGTATGCTTTAAAGTTTCGAACTCAATTTTATTTGGTCATGGCGTCATGTATGCACTACAGTGTACAATTAGGAATAATTGACCTTTATGGACCCTAATTAGGGCTTATAGTCTATATCCGCTTGATTGGGACAAAAAATAAGGATTCCCCTTTTATTATCTCCTCTCTTCCTCTTATTCAGGGCACTATAGTACGTATTCCTCGTATAATCGTTGTTGCTGTTTTAACAGGCCACACAACAACAGTTCTTGCTCAGCATTAATAATGACAATATTATGCGTAACTTTGTACAATCGTTATTCCTAAAATTATCTACTAAAATTAAAAAACCTAATCTCCATGCCTAAACCTAAGCCTAAACCTAAAGTGCGACCAATAAAACACGTTGCGCTCGCTTAAAATACCTGAAACGGGCTGAAGTTTCGGCTCGCAAACGTTGTTAACTGGCACAGTTCCTTCAGGACACTGACAGAACCCTGGCAGCACACAGACAGAGCCACCAGCACATATCGATATATCAGGATGACACCGACCTCCAATACGAATACCTGCAAACGTAATTTATAGGATTATGCATATGTCAACGGCGAAATTCAATACTTGATACGCTGGCTATCCTTATTTCAAACCGAACTGGTATAGATTGTTTTCCAAGATTCGTAGATATAACGCCTGCTGCAAACTTTCAAATGTTATAAACTTTTACTACGCCTACATTTTATTTTGATACCTGTTGCTTTATCAAACAAGGCAGCGAGCAAGATTTCATCAAAGTTCTAGGCCTAAGCTAATTATCTTTTAAATCTAACTTGCTCGAGTGATCATTTCCTGAAACTATTTAAATCACATGTTAAAACAACTGCAAGTTTCTGCATTTTACCAGATCCGAACTGTTTTGAGTTAATAACGAAATTGTTCGGCACGCAAACGCCGGCAACATTCGATGTATGACCTGGTTGACAAACGCATACATTAAGCTGTTTGCTGCATATTGATTTACCACTACAAATCGTACCAAAATCGCATGGTTCCCCAAGAAGTGCTGAAAAAATTATAGATGAATCGAATTTCATAGACCTTGGCCCGTAGCCATCTCACCTTGCTAGTGGGGGCTAAAATTTTTCAAGATGGGCATACAAGGGATTTCAATGACGTACAAGCAAAGTTGAAAATTCTCTAAAGGGGTAAAATTTTTCAAGGGGGCTGAGCGCTCTGTCTTGGCGAATTCGCATAGAACGAACATATTAATCAAACGTACTCAGTTTCAATACAACACACGAGCTGACCGTTTTTAAATCGGTATACAAATAAAGCACTTTCCAAATGTATGCCCCGTATACTGGACGAGTAAGCGTTAAATGAGTTTAGTCGCGCTAATAACGGTGAAATGAGCTTATGTTTACAGCAAACAGCTGTTGCTTACAGGAATCACTTAAGCCTAAATACATTCCTTCTTATAGGAATTTGCTAAATAAAATCGGCAACCATTTACAGCCCTGTAACATGTTGGAGAATACGGAATTTCTGGTGTTTGGAAGCGTGTTTTTTGGGAAACTGAACGTTAAATATAACAGTTGACGCCAGGTTCAATAATGGATTCTTTACTAAAGTAATCATAACGCATAACAGATATTACTATCTTATACGTTAGAAAAATAGACCGAATTAGAAAATTTTTTTGGAACTAGTTTTGTATCTGTAGCCTATTATAGGGTGGCGCTATGCTTGTGCGACGCCGTCCGTAGCCGACTGTACCCATCCGGAAGCCGTGCATTACCGTCCGTCACGATACGTTATCACACGTGAATAATTCGCGCACGATACTGAACCGCGACAGGCGGCGCCGGACGTCGTCAAAAGTATAACTGTTCTACAAAACATACTCAGCCGGTTTCTAAAGAAAATATCATCAAAATATTCTAGTACATCGGGGCTTACAAAGATACACATGCTCCAATCCCATTAGATGAGCCACAATTAGATGAAACATTAAAAAGTTTCGGTATGAAATAAAAACGTTTTCAGGAAATATATAGGTATAAATATACACACACATATATATAAATATATATATCTATCTATATATATGTACATATATATGTATGTATGTATGTATATACATATATATTTGTTGCGCATTACCTGATTTTGACGCAATTTCAGGCTTAATAGCTATTAACGATTGAGTTGGCAATGTTGAATTTGCGTAAATACATATTCCGTTAGCGGAGAATGTACCAATGGGACAACTGCAAACGCCTTGATTGCATACAGAACCTCCAGCACAACGAGATTGCAAAATATTGCATTGACCATCGATCGGTACTACAAGCAAGTGTGCAACTTTTATTCAAATATTTATTACAACCATAAAATTACTTGGATCGTGTGCACTTGCCAGACGAATTTACGCTTGGGCTTAGGCTTAGCACAAAGCTTAACAAAGTTTACGTTTAAGCTATGCGTAAATGTCAACTGTTCTGCATATTCATTATCGACTACAACTGTTAATGTTATAATATGTTTTGTTTTTTGGTTTAAATGACACGTAAATAAACTGCACACCGACGAAACTCCAGTGGTACGAATGACATACAAGCCAGTTTTAAGCTCGTATGGTAACAGATGTTATTTTAATGTTTATACGTTAATATGAACTACGGAATTTATAATCATTCAGCAAATTGCATTTTTCAACACGGTTTAGCAGCATTTTGACTACGAAGTGTCCAAGGAAAAATCTTTAGCAAGTGAACTCAAAAATTGTAAATAAACAATTTGCAAAACACACTAACACATACAGATTAACATCCTGTAATATAAATTTTGGTGCAATTACACACAATTCTATCGTCTACAGCGCTTAAATCAATAAAGAAAACAAACCTTCAAGCATTGCGTTCATGTTTATACAGACGTCACGAACTGACTGCTGTCCCAACGGACACGCACATATTCCGTTTTCACAAAACGATCCGCCGCCACACATCACTCCACAGTTCGCACAATTTTGTCGACACGACGAGCCAGGTGGAACTGAAAATCGGTAAATCGGCGGATCCAGATATTTCCGAATGAGAGACTCGCGAGATAAACATAGGGGAAAAAATTAGAGAGGGAGAAAGCCAAATGCCGTTTTAGATATTTTAGTGCTAAAACTTAATACAAAATCGTTGTTCTGATCAATGCTGTGGGAGGCGGCAAGGCTGGGGTGCCTCCTTGGATTTGCCAGTAAAATTGATAACTGAAGGACAGAAATACTGTTACTGAATATACATGAGCTGTAGCCAAGATATATCAAATCACAAAAATGGTCGTTGAAATAAAGTGTGATATTGGTAAAGGATGACGAGAAATCTTACAGGTTTAAGCTCACATTGCAATTGAAACCGGAAATCAGATGTTTATTTCCGTAAGCATATGATTAGCTGAATCAAGAATCGATCATGACTCTTGGACAGGGGTATGGGACTTACCTGTTTTGGTATTGGCGTGGAAAAAATATATCAGTGCTCTCGTTGTCCTTTGGGCCTACTCCATTCCACTTTTGGGACGGAATATAAACAATAATTCTATCTTAAGAATAAATGGCGCTTTTGTCAGCACAAAATTATAATATATTTTCTTCGTTGATCCAAATTTCAGCCACGCACATAAATTCGGTGGGTTTTGCCAAAAACGCAACTGCCGCTCGGCATATCTTTTCTGCACAGAAGGTACCCAGTTGCATACTCTTATTTAAAAGAGATTATCCAAAATTTGGTGGGGTGTACCAAGAACGCAACTATCGCTCAGTATATTCTTTTATACACCAAACGTGCCCAGTTGCACACTCTTGTCTAAAAAGATTATCCAAACTTTGTGGGGTATGCCAATAACGCAACTATCGCTCAGTATATTCTTTTCTACACAAAACGTGCCAGTTGCATACTCTTGTCTAACAAGTGATAATTTGCTCTTAGTTGTATGAAACATTACTTTAGCAAATTAAAATGTTTTACATACGTTGAAAGTGAGTTGCAACACATCGTTGATTGATTACAATTTGACCGGAAGGGCACGCACACTTTCCTTGAAAACAAACTGATCCACCGGAACAAATATCACTCGTACCAGAGGGACAAGGTGAACCAGGATTAACTGAAAATGACCAACAAAACTAGCTACGCCTTATTAACAGCTAAATTCGTAAGTCATAGAGACAGCAATTAGCTAAGTCAACGGCAACAAGGATATAGAGCACCTGGTATTATACGCCACAATTGAAATCTACAGAAGTTATAAACTCGAATCAAAATGCGATATTACTGTCAACATAACCGGCCATGGTTTTACAAGGATAGAGTCCAAAAAAAGCTAATCAGAGTCGAATAAATGTTAATTTATTCCAATTAGAGTACGCAAATGATTCCTAGACCAAAATAAAGTTCAATACATAACATCATTCTTGGTAAACCCATATTCATTGTATATGTCCGTTTTAACAGTATATTCCTAAGTGACTTAAGGGGGCGGTGGCTCGAGCAATAAATAAACAGTCCGTAACCAAATAGCAGTTGGTACCTTGGGGAACACAAAACATCCCCTTCTTATTCCGGTCACTTCAGTAACGATATCGAGCCAAGCATGAAGAAGTACTCGCTCACCGAGTAACAAGTTCTCAGGACGATATTTTAAATCATTCCCAAAACATTTTCCATTTATTACAGAGCTTCCGTCCGGACATATACAGTATTGACCATTGAAACATACTGCACCGCCGGAGCACACCGTTCCAGGGAAACAAGGATCACCAGGCAGCACTAGAAATTAAAAAGTATATTTTCCTTCTATTTTGCTTCAAGAACAAACTTGTGATTAATAAATACGCGTAATTCAATAATTTAACTCTATTTGGATATTTGAATATATTAACAGACAATATTAACGTAACATAAACCTACTGAAAAATTTATAACAATATAGATATATCTATACATATTTTTTGCAGAAGAAACACATTTGACAACATGAAACCATGAGGTTTAAAATTTATATACTAGAATTAGCCCTCCTATCTACATCCTTGGCTATAAGCCAGCTTGTTTTTACTCAAAACAGTACATTACTAATTATGGAGAGTCAAGCCGAATTTGACTCTGGCGGAGTCCAATTTTGACTCAGTTTTGCAGTCACGAAAAGCCTATTTCAGAGAGAGTCAATTTGACTCACCGTTTTTTACAGTGTATTTCGCATAAACATTTAGCTAAAGTGGTCATTTTAAACATTTTTCTAAATTATTCACTAACAGGTGTTGATAAAACGCGAGCATATATCGCCAGCGGTAACCGTTCCATCTGGACAAACACAGTGTCCATCAAGGCATCTGGAGCCATCACTACACACAACGTTTGAAATGCACCCAACTCCTGGCGATACCATTGGTGCTACAAATGTCACAAACAATAGAAGAGTGCAACCCGAAGTTTACTTCCGGCTGTGGCAGAAAATTGAAAGTTAATCAAACTACAACTGTGGTTCATTTTTGGGCGAAGGTTTCGGCTATTTTGGTAAACGTAATTTTTCGCATTTTAACAAAAGTAGTTTCTTTTAGCGTTGTTGTTAATAACTTAGGGCCAATTTTGAACGTATTTGAACCGATGTTTTAAAATCGAACTTGTAGAACAACAACTTTTTGACAATATTTTTATAGATTATTGCTAAAATTATACAAATTTAACATTAATTTAATTGACCGAACTTTGCATCATTTTCAACACTGGCAAAAATTTGTTGACCTTCGGCTCCAGTTTCGGTTTATTTCACCTACGACTGCCCCCTCATGATACACAAAGGAGCGCATGCAAAAGAAAAATATCGCGGTGCACAATTTTCTATAACGACAATAAATGTACTATTTATTAGAAGTTTTAGAATCTTCTGGATCACAGAGGTGAAAAACATTTTTCGCTGACGACGCTGGTTCGCAGCAAACTTTTACATCAACCGAGGAAATCCAAATCCTTGTAAAATAGCGGATTTAAGTAAGCATTTGCTACACTTACGAATTTCTCTTCTGATCAAACTTAAATCACACGAGTGAATAACAGTCGACTGCCAAACTTCGTTGCCAGCAGCATAAGAAGTTGGCAAAACACACTGGCAATGACCACTTGCGTCGCATCGCGAACCCGGCAATCGATTACAATCTGAGCTGGATGCGCACGGGATTTTACCCAGGGAACGATCAGTCAGTAATCCTGCAAATCTATTTTGGACGTTAAATCATTTTCTCAAATGCATATTGTGCTTATCACTTTAGTGATGTCTCGTGTCCCTGTACACTTCCCGACGTTTCAAGTTCAAGCATTCACGCAAGCTTAAGCTTAGGCTTGAGTAAAGCATCAAAGATTTAGGCAAAAGTTTTGGCTTATGTAAGCCTCTTCCGAAACCTAAATATTAGCTTGTAAAAGGAAAGTGTACAAGAGTCATCTTGTGTTGTAGCCTGATGAACCCGTTAATGTCCCTCTTCAAATACATTAATTTATGTCAAATTTCATTGATGGCCAAATCAATTGTGGACCAAGTAACAGTACCCAGCCGGCCGGAGCCGAAGGTGAATCAAAGTCGGGCAGCTGAAAATTGCTATAAATTCTGTAAGGAACAATGGCCTATAAAAACTTCTCAAATACAGCAAACAATAGTTTTGATATTTAGTCAAGTTTTTAAAAACGACATTTACATTGGCTTACGTTTAAATGCATAATTGTTCATTTCTGTTAACATTGATCCTGCTATTTCGCATTTATTGTTGACGATAACATAAGGCGAAAAACACTGACATTCTTCGTTAACACATTGTGAATCTCCCATGCATATTGATTCTGTCGTGCACGGGTATCCGGGATTCACTGAAATGCAAAACGCTGCTTTTATATATGTCGTAGTCCAATCTGCTATTCAGGCCAATTACTAATTGGCCTCGGCCAATCTGCTGTTCGAAGCAAATAGCAGTTTGGTCAAGGCCAAATAGCCATTGTGAGATGTCGCAAAACAACAGCGTAGTAAGACCGGTGCTGATTGGTTAACGATATTGTGTTTGTCCAAATAATCAAATCTGACTGGTCTACAAGTTCGATATCAGTATAGCCCACGCAAAACTGCTATTACATAAAATAGTAAATTGGCCTTGCCAATTAATATGTGGCCTGAATAGCAGATTGGCCTACCACATATAGACATATACAGATACAGGGCTGTAACTACGGACGTGTACCAGAGTAGATAGAATAATATATCTGCTCTCGAAATTTCTTGAGAAACAGAAAATTGACACCTTTAAAAGCGGCCAGCCTAGCCGGTTGCAAACGTTTTTGATAGCAAAATTTTTATACTAAAAACATCGAAATGGATTTTCACTAAAATTCATTACGCGATACAGCATTTCTTGCAGTAGCGTTGCATTCCACATGTTATGAACGTCATAATGGTTTTCGGTTTAAGACGCATATATGTTTTTGATAACATTTCGCTTAGATTGCAACCGTTACAACAATCTAAATTAATAGTGGAATTAAAACAGTAACTGAAGTCTTAGTCTTTGGATGGACACATTGGGAACACTGTTAGTGTCGTAAAACCCTGCACCCCAGAATTTATGGCTAATGTTGATTGGTGTTTCCGTCACCCAAGCGTTTCTACTTTCGGGTCCTTTCCCAACCCTCTGCCCGCGTTTGCCCAAAATTGGTTTGATTTTGAAAATTTTTGCATATTTGAGTTTCTAAAGACGTACCATGATCATTCCACGCCTAGATTTGAATTTTTGAAAAGTTCGATCTTTTAAGGTCTCAAAACCAAAAAGTATGACAAATGATACACCATTCTATGCCGCTTGCAGAGCTGAGTCGAATGGAGTTAAGTTTTCCACAATGGAGCGAATGGTTAACAAGTTATTGTCAAATTACTGATTTGGCGCACAGGCAACCATTTGGTACATCGTCAAATGAGTTATTTGACCATAATTCGCAAACCAATCGTCTAATTACTGAAAATTTAACACCAATCAACTCAGTTCTGCAAGCTGCATTGAATCGTGCAAAATTTGTCAAACTTTTCGACAAAACTTTTTTGGGTCCCGAGGGGGCTTTGGGATCTTAAAAAACGAATTATTTAAAAATTTACATTCAGGCGTGAAATAATCTGGGGCAGTATTTAGAAGCTCAAATATGCAAAAATTGTCAAAATCGAACCATTTTTGGATTTTTGGGCAAACGAGGGTTGGGGGATAACGGAAAAGACGCGACTTTTCTGTAGCATCCAAGTTAAATTATATTAAAATGCTTGCCTTACCGTACTGTGAGTTATCCACACATCGTGAACCATGAATAGTCTGGCCGTATGAGCATTCACATAGACCAGAAACACATACTGATCCACCAGTACAAATTGTCATATCCCTCATTGAGCAAAACTGTCCAGGTAAAGCTTAAATCAAGTAACCAATCATATTGTTCCCGTTAATTTAACTAGATTTTTTGTGATAACAATATTCTAGCTGGAATGTATACAGGGGTGGATCATATTGATTGACCCATTTTTTCATTCTTTTTTATGGCCAGATGGCAATTTCTTTTTGTAACTCAAACAAATTGTTGTGTTCGCGTTCTCTCAGCTAATCTTTCTCCGTTTGTTCATATTTTCAAAGTTTATTGCTGCGTTAACTGAAGCGTAAAGACATAT